>CABHPP010001105.1:11054-88890 GCA_902168425.1 Peromyscus attwateri | reverse complement strand
TGCTCTGGCTAGAACTTCAAGTACTATATTGAATAAGTATGGGGAGAGCGGACAGCCTTGCCTCGTTCCTGATTTTAGTGGAATTGCTTTGAGTTTCTCTCCATTTAATTTGATGTTGGCTGTTGGCTTGCTGTAAATTGCCTTTATTATGTTGAGGTATGTTCCCTGTATTCCTGATCGCTCCAAGACCTTTATCATGAAGGGGTGTTGGATTTTGTCAAATGCCTTTTCTGCATCTAGTGAGATGATCATGTGTTTTTTTTTTTCCTTTGAGTTTGTTTATATGGTGTATTATATTGATGGACTTTCGTATGTTGAACCACCCTTGCATCCCTGGGAAGAAGCCTACTTGATCATGGTGGATAATTGTTTTGATGTGTTTTTGGAGTCTGTTTGCCAGTATTTTATTGAGTATTTTTGCATCAATGTTCATGAGGGAGATTGGTCTGTAGTTGTTTTTCTTTGTTGTATCCTTGTTTGGTTTAGGAATCATGGTAATTGTAGCCTCATAGAAGGAGTTTGGTAATGTTCCTTCTGTTTCTATTGTGTGGAACAATTTAAAGAGTATTGGTATTAACTGTTCTTTGAAGATCTGGTAGAATTCTGCACTGAAACCATCTGGTCCTGGGCTTTTTTTGGTTGGGAGACTTTTAATGACTGTTTCTATTTCCTTGGGGGTTATTGGACTATTTGAATAGTTTATCTGGTCTTGATTTAACTTAGGTATTTGGTACCTATCCAGAAAATTATCCATTTCTTTTAGATTTTCCGGCTTTGGGGAATAGAGGTTTTTGAAGTATGACCTGATTATTCTCTGGATTTCCTCAGTGTCTGTTGTTATGTCCCCCTTTTCATTTCTGATTTTGTTAATTTGGATGCTCTCTCTCCATCTTTTGGTTAGTTTGGATAAGGGCTTATCTATCTTGTTGATTTTCTCAAAGAGCCAATTCTTTGTTTCATTAATTTTTTGAATTGTTCTCTTTGTTTCTATTTTATTGATTTCATCTCTCAATTTGATAATTTCCTGGTGTCTATTCTTCCTGGGAGACTTTGCTTCTTCTTATTCTAGAGCTTTCAGTTGTGCTGTTAAGTCACTAGTGTGAGATTTCTCCAACTTCTTTATGTGAGCATTTAGTGCTATGAATTTCCCTCTTAGCACTGCTTTCATAGTGTCCCATAAGTTTGGGTATGTGGTATCTTCATTTTAGTTGATCTCTAGGAATTCTTTAATTTCTTTATTTCTTCCTTAACCCATTGGTAATTCAGTTGAGCATTATTCAGTTTCCATGAGATTGTAGGTTTTCTGAAGTTTTTGTTGTTGTTGAAATCTTTAACTTTAAACCATGGTGGTCTGATAGAATACAGGAGGCTATTCCAATTGTTTTGTATCTGTTGAGATTTGTTTTGTGGCCAAGTATGTGGTCGATTTTAGAGAAGGTTCCATGGGGTGCTGAGAAGAAGGTATATTCTTTTTTGTTAGGATGGAATGTTCTGTAGTTATCGATTAAGTCCATTTGAGTCATAACATCCGTTAAGTCCTTTATTACTCTGTTAAGTTTCGATTTGGGAGATCTGTCCAGTGATGAAAGTGGGGTGTTGAGGTCTCCACTATTAATGTGTGGGATTTTATATGTGATTTAAACTTTAGTAATATTTCTTTTACATATGTGGGTGCCCTTATGTTTGGGGCATAAATTTTCAGAATTGAAACTTCATCTTGGTGGATCTTTCCTTTGATGAGTATAAAATGCCCTTCTTGATGTCTTTTGATTGATTTTAGTTTGAAGTCTATTTTGCTGGATATTAGGATGGCTACACCTGATTGTTTCTTAAGACCGTTTGATTGGAAAGTCTTTTCCCAACCTTTTATTCTTAGGTAGTGTCTATCTTTGAATTTGAGGTGTGTTTCTTGTATGCAGCAGAAAAAAAAATGGGTCCTGCTTTCGTATCCATTCTGTAAGCCTGTGTCTTTTTATATGTGAATTAAGTCCATTGATATTAAGGGATATTAATGACCAGTGATTATTCATTCCTGTTATTTTTTGGTGGTAGTGTGTGTACTTCTCTTCTTTGGGGTTTACTGCTGTGGCATTATCTATTGCCTGTTTTTTCATGGATGTATCTGGCTTCCTTAGGTTGGAATTTTCCTTCTAGTGCTTTTTGTAGGGCTGGGTTTGTGGATAAGTATTGTTTAAATCTGGCTTTGTCTTGGAATGTCTTGTTCACTCTGTCTATGATGATTGAAAGTTTTGCTGGGTATATTAGTCTAGGCTGGCATCCATGGTCTCTTAGTGTCTGCATTACCTCTGTCCAGGACCTTCTGGCTTTCAAAGTCTCCATTGAGAAATCGGGTGTTATTCTGATGGGTTTGCCTTTATAAGTCACTTAGCCTTTTTCCTTTGCTGCTGTTAATATTCTTTCTTTATTCTGTATGTTTAGTTGTTTAATTATTATGTGGTGAGGGGACTTTTTGGGGGGTCTAGTCTGTTTGGTGTTCTATAGGCTTCTTGTATCTTCTTAGGCATTTCCTTCTTTAATTTGCGAAAGTTTTCTTCTATGATCTTGTTGAACATATTTTCTGTGCCTTTGAGTTGGTATTCTTCTCCTTCCTCTATCCCTATTATTTGTAGGTTTGGTCTTTCCATGGTGTCCCAAATTTCTTGGACATTTTGGGTCATGACTTTGTTGGCTTTAGTGTTTTCTTTGACTGATGAATCTATTTCTTCTACCATATCTTCAATGCCAGAGATCCTCTCTTCCATCTCTTGCATTCCCTTAGTTTTACTTGCAACTGAGGTTCCCTATCGTTTACTCAGATTTTCTATTTCCAGCATTCCCTCTGTTTGTGTCTTCTTTCTTTTTTCTATTTCCCTTTTCAGGTCTTGGACTGTTTCCTTCATCTGTTTCATTGCTTTTTCATGATTTTCTTTCAGGGCTTCGTTGTTTTCTTCCAGGGCTTTATTGTTTTCTTATGATTTATTTGTTCTTTCCTCTAGTATTTCATAGCATTCTTCCCATTTTTTTGTTTGTCTTTTCCTCAATTTCATTTGGGATCCTTCTATATAAGCCTCTACCTTCTTCATGATGTTATTCATAAGGTTGCTTTCTTCTGCTTCTTCCATTTTTTGATGATCAGGTCTAGATGTTGGAGGAGGGCTAGGTTCTGGTGATGCTGTATTGCTCTTCATTTTGTTGTATATACTTCTGCCTTGACATCTGCCCATCTCCTTTTGGATTCATTCTTGGTCTTATAGGTGCACTTGGTCCAGACAGAGCTAATGGATTCAGGAAGCCTCTCTCTCTTGTTGAGATGGGAGCTCTGGGGCAGGATGGGAGCTCTTGTCCAGATGGGAAGTCCGGGGCAGGATGAGACCTGGGGGCTGGTCTCAGTCTCAGGAAGTGGTTGGGGTCTTGGGCAGATGGATTTGGGGGCAGGGCATGGAGATTGCAGGGTCTGCTGGCGGTCTTTGAGAGGGGGAGTCTTCCTGGTGGGGGTGTAGGGGATCCTGCCCTATGGCTAGAACCTGGGGCCAAGTTGGGCAGGTCTTCCCCAGAATGGCTAGCGCCCAGGGATGGGATCTAGGCTGAGCCCAGGCACTCACCTCTTGTCCAGATGGGAGGTCCGGGGCAGGATGGGAGCTGGGGGCTGATCTCTAAGTCTCAGAAAGTGGCTGGGGTCTTGGTCAGATGGGCGTGTGGGCAGGGCATGGAGATTACAGGGTCTCTTGTCCAGATGGGAGGTCCAGGGCAGGATTGAGAAAAGTAATTTTAACCAAGAAAAAAATTGATTAATATTGTCTTGCCCTTTGTATCATTCAGATATATTTTTATGACAACTTACTCTGAAGATGTCAAATAATTTTTTTCAAATACCAGACCACATTTGGGTGAAGACAATATCCTACCTATAATTTATATGACAGTTTTATAATTTTTATAAATTTATGATAATATATGATCTTTTGATTTAAAATGTTTTAGGTTGTATGCAAAATTTATGCATCATTTATTTTCTAAAGTATGTGCTAAATTAATCTTTCCTAATAAATTTGGCACTGGTTTTATATTAATGCTAATATTTCTCTAATCTGAAATCCAGGTGTTATTAAATTACTTTTTTTCCATGTATGACTTTCCGGAAATTGAATTGGGAAAACAGAGAAACATAGTTCGCTGAAGCTATATGGGTAATTGTTCTGTAATAGCAACTGTTACTGTTATTATTGTGATCATCATCATTATGGCATCTTCTGGTACCATCATAAGTTCATGATTGCACAAAATCAGAAGACAGATTGAAACCATTATTAGTAATTCTTCAGTAAACGTATTTTATGTGCATGTATCTTGTATTTCTTAATACTGGAGCATGCAATTTAGGAGCATGCATTGTTCTATTCTAGATATAATATTTTGTAAATGTTTACCCATAATCTGTAAAGTCATTAAGTTATTTTACAAGAAAGTTTCTTCAACAAAATAAATGTTTTCCCCCATGAAGGATCTACATTGTATTTTAGGTAAATGATAAGATTTGTATGATATAATTTGTTGTTGGACATTATGAGTGTTTGTAAATATTATTTTTACAAATGATGTCATAAAATATCTAACAGACCATTTTGTCACTCCTTTTATGTTTGAGATTGGAAAATGTGTTATTTTCCAGGTCTTTTTTTCCTTCTGTAATGCTCCAATTTACTGAAATAATCCAGTTCAGTGTTCAAAGATCCAAGAAAATAAAGAGAAAGAGAAAACAACAAATCATGATCTTTGTAACTTGTATGCTATCTGAAAAATTTTAAAGCAAGTTAAATGTCATTGAAAGCTGGCATTTATAACAATGATTATCTGTGAATAAAATTTACCCTCATTCTGCCATCAAGCATTTTTACAAGAGTTACAAATTGGTATCGTACCTGTATCTAATGTTTGTACTGAAAACTATGAATCCAGACTGTATTTTAAAACATTTATCCAAGGCTTACTGTGTAATCAGTTGTAAGAACCAGATGTTCATTCTTTTCAGTGAGAATATAATTGACAGTTAACTTGAAATCTTGTACTTATCCTCAATTGTTTTCCAAATCCACAGTGATAATGAGGAACAGGGCAACAACACCAATTTCCTGCTATGTGTAATATCACTTTCAGTGGAAGACACAGCAAGAATATGAAAACTTAAACAATTATAGATTTACTGGCACAAACCTTCAATATCTAGCCTTCACTTAAAAAGATCAATGGGAATCATAAGTGAGACTTCCTGAAGAACAGATTTGTGAACCATATCTTTAGGTCAAAATTAACATTACCCATTTCTGTGCTGACAGCAGTAATTGGAAAAAATATTCTAACCAACAGTCCTGAAATCATGTCATTTTCATTGTCTTTGGAAGACACATACAAGACAGGTGCATCCAGTGAAAACAAGAAGCAAGAAATATTTACCAGAATGATAACTGCCTGTCACAGAAGCAGAAACTTGCTATGAGGGAGAACTAAGTTGAAGTTAGAGGATTTTCTTTTAATCTTTATCCCAGTAGAGATGAAAGGGAAAAAAAATTTCCCAAGGGCACCTTTAAAAATACAATTATCTTGACTTGGATTTTCTATACAATCGTTCTGACATATGTTATGATCCATTTACATGAAATAGATTTTTTTTTATTTTTCCAAACTTTAAAACAAAACAATACATGTTAGTTTTAACAGGAAAATTATTTGAATCATGGGACGTCTGTTTACCACTGAGTATTAGCTAAGAATAATCATTAAAAAGAATCTCTGATGTATTAGAATGCAGCAAATTCATCCTAATTACATTAGTGAATGAATTAAATATTTTTCAAAAGATATATCACAAATATATAGTAGAGGTGAAATCACTTTATAATTGGAAGCAGGGCATCTTGTACCAGATAAATGTTGAATCTAAATTGTTTTCTTTGAGTCATGATCTAGGATATCTATTTAATATTATACATAATGCCATAGACTGTTTTAGCCACAGCATATGACTTACGCATTGTTGCTAAATCTAATTTGGTTCTAGGAGTCGTACCACTCGGAGATTAGTAGTCTCTTGTCAAGTGCACCCAAGGAATTGTGCACAACATTCTTTAACTACTCATGTCTAGACAATGACATTTACACAGAAGTCCTGGCATCATGTCACTAACCCTCCACGTTTTGATTTGAATTCTCCTAAATTTCGTAGCTTTTTTCTATTCCTAGTATAACATAGTGTTGGGTATTAGGAAAGGAACAGCTAGATATTATCATTGTTTAATCTTCAGAAAAAGGGCAAAATGATTTTTATGAATGTAATTTAAAGAACTAGAGTATTTATAGACAATTGATCAACATTATTGATAGAATTATAATGAGGACAATCTTTAAAATATAGAAACTACAATACTTTTTGATGGACATCTTTATGGATATTATACAAACGTGCATGCACAAATGATCCTACTTAAAAAGAAAAGGTAAACAACTAAGAAAAGAAAAACTTGAAAATGTAATATAAGGAAGATGTTCATCTAAACAAGATAGTTTGAAATAAATCCAACAAAATGTCTATTTATATGTGACAATGATTTAGGTTTTTAAAGCATATGAGGAGAGGGATTATTTATTTTTCTTAAAAATTTATTATAATATCTAAAATACGATTTGTTTTTAAGTCATTTGAATGATTTTGATAAAATTTTTAAAATAAATTTATAATAAGAAATATATTTGTTTTCTAATATTAAAATTTTATGTCATACCATTTACCTTCAATAAAGGCAAAGATTAACAAAATTTATTCATACTAACTTTTGAACATAGGAGCATTTAACTGGCAAAATTTTGGTTGAGATTAGTATGAAGTTATTAAAATAACGAAGTCCTATTACTACCCAGAGATAGTGTATCCAGAAATGTAAATCCAGAACCAATAAATCTAAGAATGTGTAAATTTGGTTATTTGTCATAAACCCATTGATAATCCACAAACACAAATTGGTTTAGGTAAATCAGAAAAGAATGATGTAAGGTATATTTAAAATAAAAATGGAAAAAACACAGCAGGTTTTTGCATACAATCAACTGTCAGAATATATTTATCAATGTTAAGGAAGAGCTGGTACATTAATAAAGTTCCATTTTCATAATTTTGTATTTTTAAAATAAGATTTTTATTAATTCTCTAGAATTTCAAGATATATTTTGATCACATCTACCCCTCCATTTTCTGTCTGATCTACTCCCATCTCCTCCTTATCTATGCAAATTCATGTTTTCTCTCTCTCCCTCTCTCCTTCTTCTCTCTCTCTCCCTCATCCTCCCCCCTCACTCTCTCCTGCTGTCTACCAATCAGTGCACTTTCTGCTTTCTAAATATTTCTGAGTGTGGAGCTTGGTCAGCCAATCAGTGGTTATACTTTTAAACAAAACAGACTTTCCTTCCCCCAGTGAATGTCAGGTTTAGTTTCTCAACTAGGGGTGGAACTTTGTGCAGCTGACACTCACCACATGCCTAGACTGGTTTGAATTGTGATTGTTCAGCTATTGTTTGTGCTGTCACATTTTCTGTGAGTCTTTACGTGCAGCTGCCTTGCTGCGTCAAGAAAACCAAGAAACATTATTTATTTGAATTCATCCACCATTTCTGCCTCTTAGACTTTCTCAGCTCTCCTTTTAACAGTGCTCCCTGAGGCTTGAGAGGAAGGTTTGAGTCACAGATGTACTCCATAGGTCTGAGCATTTCACAGTCTCTTAATATGGGCATATTTACAAGTTAGACATCTGTGTCGTAATCATCTACAGAAGAAAAAGTTTTTTTTTTCTGATGAGAGTTGAGAGATGCATCGATTTGTGGGTATAAACCATGTGTCATTGGGAGTCAATTTAACAATTATTGTTTATCAAAATTATAGCTGTAGATTCTCCACTACAGCTTAGGATGTCCCTGCCTAAAGGTTCTTGACCTCAATATTGCTGCCAGGTGTGAGTTTCATCTTGTTGAATTGGCCTTAAATCCAATCAGAAAGTTTGTTGTTTTCACAACATTATTGCCATGATTGCATTAATGAGCATGTCTTGCTGAGTTGCTTAGTACTGTATCTCTCAAAATTCACTGTTTGATAAGATTGATCATTCTTGCTTTTCTGGTACTATTCATAGCACCTTAAAGCTCTATCAAGGATACCCAGCAGAAAAGAGGGTTCCAAGTCAGTATCAACTTAATTTCTTTGTTCTGTGACTCAAGTATATGGTCCTATTGCCAAATTCTTGAGGTTAACCAAGAACATTAGCAATAGTCTACACTCTGTGAGTCCATGGCTTCTTAATGGCCAATAACTCTAAAAGAGGCAATCCATTCAAGGCAGGCACTACGCTTTGTATTTGTTAGCCTTAGATATTTAGTGGCAATTTTGTTATTCTGTAATCAAACTATTTTTATCTCTGTGTATGTTTATGCTTTAGGAAGCTTAACCTTGGTAGGTTTCTATATGATTGTGTTGAGAAGCCTTTATTGTCAGGTCACTCTTCTGTTTGGCATTAAAAGTGACATGACATTTCATATTATACATGCTATGAATGAATGGTAAGAGTATAGAAACAGAGTGCTTGAGAGTGCAGGGCCTTCTCACTTATCTGTAAATTTAATAAAATTAACCAAATCACTATACTTTGCACAATACATAATACATTCCATGTTTTCATATTCTATATACTAATTAAGACCTTTTGTCAGAAAAAAAAATGTTACCATATAGATGTTGAGAGCAACCAGTTTCTTTATCCAGTATTGAAGTACTCCCAAAATGCAATAGTATGCCTCAGTGGCCCTCATGGAAGCTAAGAAATGTTTAACTACATATGTAATTCTAAGATATGTTAAATACAAATGAATATAAAACATTAAAATTTAAGCACTGAAATCTGAAAACATCAAGGTGAAAAGAAGGCTTAGTCTTAATTTTTTCTTTAATTTAAACTGAGAACACATAAACAAGAATTTTTTGTATTCTTAATCTATAATATCTGTAGCTAACCACTTTAATTATGAACATATCCTGACACTTTTTCACATTGAATAAACTATGTGACTAAGATGAATGAAGACACAAAGCATTGTAAGCAACTCCCACTGTGCTTACCATGCCTTGTGTAGATACAGTTCCCCTAACTATGGTTTTGAAACAGAAAATCATAGATTTATAATATAGTAATTTGTTTCAAAGTAATTTGGAATATTTAGCTAGCTCCATATTCAGTAAAATGCTGTCATATATTCTCCACTGAAAATCTATATTAGTCAAACTGTCAATTATTCTTAGTCTTTGTTCTCCCCTCTCATCTCCCCTGGTCACTCTCTCCTTTACATATTCTTTCTCTTCTCTTCCTTCAAGCCACTATGGGGGCATGAAACACACATGTGATCATATATTTAAATATAGTTACTCTGTATATCTATGTATATTTCCTACATACAATGATATTCTCATATATAGCAATTATATTATTATCTACGATTAGAAATCAACCCTAATATTGGCGTTACTGTCAAAGATCCCAGCTGCTTCCAGACACCATATACAAACAAGAGATATAGACTCTCACATTTTTTTTCAATGAAAATTCTATGCTTATATTTGCCTCTTGGATTCCAGTTGGATTCTTATTTAATTTTAGTCGAGACCATTTTCTGGAGCATAAAAGTTAATTTTGCATTTTTTTGCCTCATAATACTGTCATATCAAATTTATTTTAAATTGATTAATCTGGTAGTAGATTTCTAGACAAGAGAGAGAATAACAAGAGTTCTTCCTATTTTCTCTTATGGTGTACAGCTGAGCTTATACATTTTAAGGGAGGTTCTCTACCCATCTGAATGTAGGTTATGAAAGAGAGAAAAGTTTTGTCTTTATCTCTTTAGATAGCTAAGCTTTTTTGCAACTGATGGATTCCCTTCAGATATGTGATTCCTAGAGACCTGATTTAATGCTGGAATCTCATTTCCAGTTCTCTGTTTTGAACAGGCCCAGGCCTTATCTACCCTCTGTCTTTCTCTGGCTGCATCAGTCCCAAATCAAATCCAATGCAACAGTCTGCTATTCATTTCCTCTGCATGGCTGACTCATCTGGTTTTCCTGCTAGGCACTTCTAAGTATAAACATGTATAATAGAAAGTTTAGGGTATCAGCTAGCAGTTTCCATTTTTTATATTAACATGTATCACATTACATACTCTCTTTTGTGTCTTAATGTATTTCTTTTACAATGTATAGCTCTCATCTTATAAAATGAAAGAAATAATCAGAAAAAGGCAAAAGTGAGCTGTAGTATCAGTGCTTTTTGCAAAGCATTTTCTAGAATGCTTGATGACTGTTATACATTCAATACCTCTACTTTTATTAACTCATAGTAACACAAAATTTAAATTATGCTGCAGCCAATCCTGTAATTAATAGTATTATGTGAGAAACTCCAGCCTTTTTAAATATTCCTAAAAACATTTTAGTATAGCAACATGAAACCAAAATAAAACCAGTAATTCTTCATTATTCAAAAGAAATAATTGCTTCAGAAAAAAGTCATTGAGAATACAAAGCTAAAAATAAGAAAGAATATTCATGATATATATTTCACTAACCAATTCACTCAGAAACTACAAAAACAATATACCCAGATAAATTCACTTTCTTGTCTCACTTGATAGCTGCCTAAAGGGCATCATCATTGAATTTCCATATTTTATAGGATAGAAACATAAGATACATTGTGTAAAGCATATCAGACATATGGATATGACTTTATATAAACATATCAGAGATAAATTTGTGCAATTTAATAGGAAAACAATACAACACCCAAAGTCTTACAATAATCTAAACTGTGTTATCCAGTCAACTGCCAGAAATTCACATGAAAATATAAGTATAAAAGAAAGGGAAGTGGAAAGTACTCTGATTTTTTCTGACTATTGCAACTAAATTCATTTTTATGAAATTTATGGTTAAATATTATTCTGCGATGTGAAAGAACTTATCTAGAATCTGAATTCTCACAAATGATCTCAAGGAAGATATGTGTGAGTTTTTCAGGGAAAATGAATTATTGAGACTTCTTTCAATTTTCTATCATGTTTAAATAATCAGTAATTCATATTATTCTCTTTCTGTACATACAGAAATATGTATATATTGCATACATATTTATGTAAAGGAATTGATCTTTCTTTGTTTTTTGTTCTACAATGTATGTATAACTGTATGTGTCATATATGACGTATACATTTATACAAGATATATGTTTCTATTAGAGATATTTATTATTCATCAGTATAATAGATTATCTTTTAAAACTTTGAGCAATACAAGCATAAATTATTTTACATCTGAACAAAAATTGAAAATAACAGATTCAAGTGGTATAAAATAACTCCTGGAACAGTTGGAAATATGGTTGCAAAAGTATTTCTTTTGAAAAGTTTATGAATTTCTGAGAAACATAGATGCCTAATAAAGCAGCAGATACAAGAAAGCATTGTATAAACAGTGATTTCTCTCTGTGGAATATTTCTCCTCAGAAATCCATGACTGTCTCTGCCTTGCCTCACATTAATCCATAGGTGTATAGTTCCTCCAAGTCTTTTAGTTTTGTTTCAATGGGTACTGATGGAAAGCCACTCATTTTACTAGTTTTTACATCATGGTCTCTGTTTTTGTTTTTTTTGTTTTTGTTTTTTGTTTTTTGTTTTTTCTGAGATATAGGACACTTAACAGTAATGGCAACATTGGGGATGGTGTGCTCCTTGTTGTTCTATGGCCAATGATTCAATTTTCCATTTCCTTGGAGCTATGATAAAACATGGGCTCCCTAAGTTTGACGGACTTTTGTATGTTGAACCACCCTTGCATCCCTGGGATGAAGCCTACTTGATCATGGTGGATAATTGTTTTGATGTGTTCTTGGAGTCTGTTTGCCAGTATTTTATTGAGTATTTTTGCATCAATGTTCATGAGGGAGATCGGTCTGTAGTTCTCTTTCTTTGTTGTATCCTTGTTTGGTTTAGGAATCAGGGTAATTGTAGCCTCATAGAAGGAGTTTGATAATGTTCCGTCTGTTTCTACTGTGTGGAACAATTTAGAGAGTATTGGTTTAACTCTTCTATGAAGATCTGGTAGAATTCTGGGCTGAAACCATCTGGTCCTGGGCTTTTTTTGGTTGGGAGACTTTTAATGACTGTTTCTATTTCCTTAGGGGTTATTGGACTATTTAAATAGTTTATCTGATCTTGATTTAACATAGGTATGTGGTACCTATCCAGAAAATTATCCATTTCTTTTAGATTTTCCAGTTTTGGGGAATAGAGGTTTTTGAAGTATGACCTGATGATTCTCTGGATTTCCTCAATGTCTGTTGTTATGTCCCCCTTTTCATTTCTGATTCTGTTAATCTGGATGCTCTCTCTCTGTCTTTTGGTTAGTTTGGATAAGGGCTTGTCTATCTTGTTGATTCTCTCAAAGAACCAACTCTTTGTTTCATTGATTTTTTGTATTGTTCTCTTTGTTTCTATTTTGTTGATTTCAGCTCTCACTTTGATGATTTCCTGGCGTCTATTCTTCTTGGGAGACTTTGCTTCTTCTTGTTCTAGAGCTTTCAGATGTGCTGTTAAGTCACTAGTGTGAGATTTCTCCAACTTCTTTATGTGAGCATTTAGTGCTATGAATTTCCCTCTTAGCACTGCTTTCATAGTGTCCCATAGGTTCGGGTATGTGGTGTCTTCATTTTCGTTGATCTCTAGGAATTCTTTAATTTCTTTCTTTATTTCTTCCCTAACCCATTGGTGATTCAGTTGAGCATTATTCAGTTTCCATGAGATTGTAGGTTTTCTGTAGTTTTTGTTGTTGTTGAAATCTAACTTTAAACCTTGGTGGTCTGATAGAACACAGAAGGTCATTCCAATTGTTTTGTATCTGTTGAGATTTGCTTTGTGGCCAAGTATGTGGTCGATTTTTTGAGAAGGTTCCATGGGGTGCTGAGAAGAAGGTATATTCTTTTTTGTTAGGATGGAATGTTCTGTAGATATCGATTAAATCCATTTGAGTCATGACATCAGTTAAGTCCTTTATTTCTCTGTTAAGTTTCAATTTGGGAGATCTGTCCAGTGGTGAAAGTGGGGTGTTGAAGTCTCCCACTATTAATGTGTGGGGTTTTATATGTGGTTTAAGCTTTAGTAGTGTTTCTTTTACATATGTGGGTGCCCTTGTGTTTGGGGCATAAATGTTCAGAATTGAAACTTCCTCTTGGTGGATTTTTCCTGTGATGAATATGTAATGTCTTTCTTGATCTCTTTTGATTGATTTTAGTTTGAAGTCTATTTTGTTGGATATCAGGATGGCTACACCTGCTTGTTTCTTAAGACTGTTTGATTGGAAAGTCTTTTCCCCGCTTTTTATTCTTAGGTAGTGTCTATCTTTGAGTTAAGATGCATACAAGTTTCTTGTATGTAGCAGAAAGATGGGTCCTGCTTTCTTATCCTTTCTGTAAGTCTGTGTCTTTAGGTGAATTAAGTCCATTGAAATTAAGGGATATTGATGACCAGTGATTATTCATTCCTGTTATTTTTTGGTGGTAGTATGTGTACTTCTCTTCTTTGGGGTTTACTTCTTTGGCTTTATCTATTGCCTGTGTTTTCGAGGGTGTATCTGACTTCCTTAGGTTGGAATTTTCCTTCTAGTGCTTTTTGTAGGGCTGGGTTTGTCGATAAGTATTGTTTAAATCTGGCTTTGTCTTGGAATGTCTTGTTCACTCTGTCTATGATGATTGAAAGTTTTGCTGGGTATATTAGTCTAGGCTGGCATCCATGGTCTCTTAGTGTCTGCATTACCTCTGTCCAGGACCTTCTGGCTTTCAAAGTCTCCTTTGAGAAATTGCGTGTTATTCTGATGGGTTTGCATTTATAAGTCACTTGGCTTTTTTCCTTAGCTGCCCTTAATATTCTTTCTTTATTCTGTATGTTTAGTTGTTTAATTATTATGTGGTGAGGGGACTTTTTTTAGGGGTCTAGTCTGTTTGGTGTTCTATAGGCTTTTTGTATCTTCTTAGGCATTTCCTTCTCTAAGTTGGGTAAGTTTTCTTCAATGATCTTGTTGAATATATTTTCTGTGCCTTTGAGTTGGTATTCTTCTACTTCTTCTATCCCTATTATTCATAGGTTTGGTCTTTTCATGGTGTTCCAAATTTCTTGGACATTTTGGGTCATGACTTTGTTGGCTTTAGTGTTTTCTTTGACTGATGAATCTATTTCTTCTATCATATCTTCAACGCCAGATATCCTCTCTTCCATCTCTTGCATTCTATTGGTTATACTTGCATCTGAAGTTCCCGTTTGTTTCCTCAGATTTTCTATTTCCAGCATTCCCTCTGTTTGTGTCTTTTTCATTTTTTCTATTTCCATTTTCAGGTCTTGGACCGTTTCCTTCATTTGTTTCATTGTTTTTCATGATTTTCTTTCAGTGCTTTATTGTTTTCTTCCAGGACTTTATTGCTTTCTTCTACTTTAATTGTCCTTTTCTCTAGGTTTTTACGGCGTTCTTCCCATTTTTTTTGTCTTTTCCTCTATATAAGCCTCTACCTTCTTCGTGATGTTATTCATAAGGCTGTTTTCTTCTGCTTCTTCTAATTTTTGATGTTCAGGTCTAGGTGTTGGAGGAGGGCTAGGCTCTGGTGATGCTGTATTGCTCTTCATTTTGTTGTATGTACTTCTGCCTTGGTGTCTGCCCATCTCCTTGTGGTTCGTTTTTAGTCTTATCTGTGCACTTGGTCCAGACAGAGCTGACAGATTCAGGAAGTCTCTCTCTCTCTTGTTCAGATGGGAGCTCTCTTGTCCAAATGGGAACTCCGGGACAGGATGGGAGCTCTTATCAAGAAGGGAAGTCCAGGGGCATTATGGGAGCTGGGGGGGCCGGTCACCAAGTCTCAGGAAGTTGCTGGGGTCTTGGGCGGATGGGCATGGGGGCAGGGCGTGGAGATTGCAGGGTCTGCCAGGGGTCTTTGAGAAGGGGAGCCTTCCCGGTAGACCTGCCTGGTGGCCAGAACCTGGGGCCACGTTGGGCAGGTCTTCCCCAGAGTGGCTGGTACCCAGGGATGGGGTCTAGCCTGAGCCAGTAAACTCACCTCTGGTTCAGAAGGGATGTCAATATTCATCTTTTTTAACAATATCAGCCTTTCACATGTCCATAACACTCTTGTTTTTTGTTTGTTTGTTTGTTTGTTTGTTTTTTGGAAACAGTGTGCTGATGACAAGGACATTAAACTGCTTACTATCACTTTAAGTTACATTATGTAAGATGCCATATGGTTATCAAATTTGGTTTGTTCTACCCTCTTATAACACAGCACCTGTACATTTTGTGACCGTTGTTTTGTATTCCGAACTTGTTGAGGATCTTATAAATGTCTTTTTCTGTCCCTAGTTCCTTTCCTAGGAGCTCAACCTTGTCTCAAACCTATGCTGAGACCTTTCCTTCTATGCATCTTTCTCCTTGTCCACAGTTTAGGCATTAGGCAAAGATGGAAGAAGCAGTAACTGTCCCCAGACTAAAAAAATAGACACAACTTCCACATGTTCCCCAACCCCAATCAGGATCATTCATTTTTCCCTTAAAGAATGTTTTATCCTCTTCCTGCAGTGGTAGAGATTTGGCCTGATACAACCATTTCTCCTGTTAATCATCTACCGCAGTATCCATGGCACCTTTATCTTCACTTCCTCAGAACATCATTATTGAAATGTACATCAAGCTTTGTGAATATAGAAAATGTTCATTTAAAAAAATTGCTATGGAAATCCATAGCTGCTTTGATTTCAGTATCTGGAGCCAAAAGTGAGACAAGAAATGCATCTGGTTTCTAGCCTTCACAATCTGGGACAAAAACCTTCCTTTAAACAGAGCTGGTAGCCAGAATCCAGCTGGTGGAGAGCACTGTAGAACAGCCCAAATGCTCTGAAAAGAAAGTGCCAGGCCAAGATGGGTCAAACTCGCAAAGGGCACCAACGCCACGTCTTCTCTATCAGTTGCATTTTCTTCCATATGACCTACTTTTCTACCATGATTTTTTTCAGGAAGTTTAAAGCTAGGTTTCCCTCCTCAGATCTTTTACTTTTTATTTATTTTCCTTCTGGATGTTTCTCTAGACATTCTAAATTTGGCCTGGTTGCTCAGTATCCAGGTTTATATTACGATCTCATCAAATCATAGTTAAAATAGTTCCTCCCAAACCAATTTTAACATTTCTCGGTAAGTTTTCACAGTTCTTGAAATAGCATAGGATATACATTCTAGTCTCTAGTCATCTTTCTGTATCATGGCTATGTCTCCTAGGACCACAATCCTGATCCAGCCCAGAATGGGAACAAGAGAGATTCATTTATATTCCTCATATGTAACATGTATCAGTCAATCCCAAGAAAAATTAGTGGAAATACAAACTGTTGGAACCCTTTTATAATTGATGACTTGGTAGAATATGAATCAGCCTCAAGATTCCAATAATACTCAGGCCTCTGCTCTGGTCCCAGCATCACACAATAGGAACCACTGAAGAAGACAGATGAATCAGCTGCAACAGTGGTTCTCCGAGTTAACTAGCAAATGCTACTTAAGTGCACATTATGTGACCACGTGCTATCAAAAGCACATCTTTGCATACATAATTCCTTGGAAATGAAGTACAGTAATTGTACAGTATTGATGTGTTTCTTCTTTTAAAGAAATCACAATTGCATTAACACATACAGTTATGCTTTCATATTTATAACAGCAAATATTGCTGTTTCAATGAGCTATGCATGAGCAGACATGCAAGCCAACTTGTTGAATAATGGCAAATAGCCGTACATGCTTGAGTTTAGCACTCTGGATTTCAATTCATTTTGAGGTATATTAAAACTCTTTCTTATCTTTATACTTTTAATAAAATAGTGAAATTTAATACAGTTTTAATCAATGTCCCAATAATGCCAGAAAACTGTTTTGTCAGAGGATCAAGTTATTGAATGTGGTGCAGTATATTTACTTCTGTGTACACATTACAAAATTTCCTTTACATAAGAACATTTTAGAATTCACTGGAAACTACTAAGAGAGTTAAATATATTTAGATTTTTTTGTCTAATTTCTTGATATTTACCATTTGGTTACCAAAACTGGAACAAGTGGGAATTTTATATGCATTCTATGAGGTATATAAATAAAAAAGTGTGTTGTATTGACAATATTGTATTGTAGCCTAGAATGATATGTTTTTTCTATTTCATTTTATTATCTACATCTGTTTTTGGAATGCATATATAGTTGATCTTACTAGAAAACTTGGATCTAACTTTCTGCAAGGGAATTTTTTGTGTTTGTGGAAATATTTGCATATGTATGCATTAGTAAATTTAGAATTAGGAATCTGTCCTGTGTCCCCTTATGAGCCAAGCAAGGACAACAGACACACCAGAGATGACAGGGAAGCCCATGAGGCCTCAACATACACGAAGAAAAACAGGCAACTAAGGAAAACTGAGAGTGGGCTCAAGAGTATTACCTAGGAAGAGAACACCAATTGATTATCCAATACCAAATGGTCAGACCTGAAAACATATATACAAATAATATTATGCAGATTGAGCATGTTATATTAAGCCATATACATACTTATATATATATATATACATATATATTATTTACATACACATATAAATGTATTCTTGTAACAGTAAGTAATAAAAAGAGGTCTTGAATTTGGGAGAAAGCAGAGTGCACATTGGAGGGTTTTCTGGTACTAAAGGAAAGGGGGGTTGAAGGAATTATAATATAATGTAAAGAAATGAAATAATTGAAAGATTAAATACTTTGATTTTAAGTGAAAATCTCTGCTAACAATGATAGATACAGTCAGTATCTGGAAATTTATTTTAAAACAATATTAGACAGATCTATAAAATAATTTTTCCTGACTTATCTGTCATAAGGTGTTTTAAGTGAAAGACTCTGACCAATGATAATTTATACTGATAAACATTTAGTTTTAATTAATACTTATGATCTAGAAAGGACAAAAATGACAGATAGATCATTATTTTCCAGGGTGCTTACACCCTAGAAACACCAAGTTGTGTAGTTATTCCTACACAAAGGTATCTTAACAAAAGTTAAGAAATAAAAGCTGGCTATGAAGCCAAATTACATGATGATAATTCAACAGTATGAAAAGCTGCTTCAAAGAGGAAAAAGTCACATTACCTACGTCATCCATTCTCCAAACTCAGAAGTCACAGGACAGAAGGAGAAGTGCCTTCCCCTTTTGTATAGAGATAACAGTTAACCCAAAATTTTTATGTTAGACATATGCAGTAAAATTCCTGGAAGGAAAAGATGACTGTGACTCTGTGTTTCAGGACTATGCCCATTTTATGACCAGTAGGTCATACAGAACTGCGGGGTTCAACCTCTGTGGACAATTTAAGACTGACTTCAGCATCCCCGGGGTGGTGGCTGATAACGTTCTACCTACACTGGCCCATTAGCATTCTTCAGCTACTGTAATGTTATAACCGCTGTTTGGCTATATCCACCAAGGTTTACTGGTAGAACCATGCTTACCAAGGTGGATCTTGAAATACTTATTCCTATCATGTATTGGACACATCTTCTGTATGTTTCTTTCCCCCACATTGGTATACCTGCTGAAGGACTTTTCAAAACCAAGATCATCTGTGAAGACTGAAGTAAACATGTACATCTGGAAATATATAGATATCAGAAGGCTAATTATCAAAGGCAAGCTTCACTACCAGGCAGACAAAATAAGGCCCTTTTGTTGACACTAAAAGAATGGGGCTATATCAGCTCTCTGACAAAGATCTCACAATAGCTTTTTAAGGACAGCTCATCAAACTTTGAGAAAATAGTAACTAAAATCTGCTAAAGTAGGAAAATAATTTCACACACAGAAATTGAATAGAAAGATTAGAATGATTAAAAAAAGTAAAATTGAGCATCAAGAAAATAATTGGTTAAGGGGAATTAACAAGAACCTATCTGAAAATATATAATCAGATTAGATAGAATGGAAATCACGGGAGCTGGTAATATTTCCAGGACTAATAAAGAAGCAATTTGTAAGTTACGTGACTTTCAAAAGGAGAAGGAAAAATATAAATTCATAGAAATCTTAATTTAAGAAATATAGGGTAAAACACTTTCTAAATTTATACCAAAATTAAAATATTTATGTATAAGGAAGTCAGTCTTTCAGGGAACATCAGTCTAAAAGACATAATCAAACTTTCAAAAAACAGAGACAAGAAGATCCAGAAAGCATCAAGCATTAGAAACATTAATTAATGCAGCTATTAAATCACAATACACAAAATATGACATCTAGAGTATTTTACAGATAATTAAAATAAAAAGATATAACTTGCTTTATGAATATACACAATACAGTGGAAGGAGTAAATAAAATGTATAATTTTGGAGAGAAGGGTGAATTAGGATCAAAAAAGAAAAATTTTGTTTTAAAGTTCCACAGTGAAATGAAACACTGTACACACCATGTAAAGTGTTTAAGGAAAAACCAAACTAACTGATTAGTCCAGCTTTAACAGTGCTGTGAATTAATGGATGTGCAGATTAAATTTTTTAATGTTGAATATACAGATATTTAGTGTCAAAACTCAAGAATCTTTTCTAGAAGTATAATTATGAACACTGAGATATGTGTTTTATTTTCACAATAAGTTTGTTAATTTGTTTAATATTTAAGAATTGATAAATGGGCTTCTCCTTCCTCTTTCATTATCTTCTGTCACCATGAAACCCCTCAGCACCACCCATCCAGTTAGTGCAGTGTCTTATTATTTCCTAAAGTCCTTCCCTGACTTCTTGGTGAAATTCCAAAGTAGATTCATTTAAAAAAAAAAATTTATCACGTGTTCCAATTATTACTCTAATGTTCTAATAACTACTCCAATTAAACTCTCAATTATTTTAACTTCCTGCTATAGTTTGTGCCTTTAATCATTAGAGTAGATTTTTGTTCTTCTCTGGGAACATAACTCCTTGTTTCTTCTTTATCATACTGGAGAAGAACCTAATTGATTGTATATTGGTTTTGAACAATTATCAGGGTATATAGTGTTACTATTTAAAATCCTCCAGTATTCCTCTAATGTTCCCCCAAAAATACTTGACTGTGCTTAAAATGAATGTAAATAACTTGTGCATTTTCCTAGGTAGGATAGCAATGGTATAACAAACATCAGTTAGAGCACTAACAAGCTTCAGTATGATAGTCTGTAACACAAAAAATGACTTTGAGAAAAAATGCTAAATATTCTAAATACTGACATCTGACTCAGAATACTAAGTAAAATTTGAAAACTAACAAATCTGACAGTACCTACTATCATTGTTACAAATGACCATTCAGGGTGGAAACATATTCTCCATTGCTGACTCTAAGGTTGAAAGACTCAGATTTTGCTAGAAAAATGTGCATTTTGTGACAAATAATCTGTATTGACAGTTTTTGCTATATTTCTTAAGTCTTTTCTTAATGCTCTTAATGCTGTTACTAATTTTACTCTATTTCAAGGTATCCCATCTCATGAGCACTAACTTAATTGAACAGCACATAGAGATGTGTAACTTTTTGTCTGAAATGTCTGAACCTAGTGAAGTACATTTGAGAGAAACTTTTGAAAGAAGGATAAGAACCACACATTTCTTCCCATTAATACTACAGCTAAAATGCTTTGGAGGGCCTTAATGTATTTGAGGATACAAGGTCAGTTCAGTATTTTATTTTATTTTTTAATTAATTCTTCAGTCAATACCTGACCATAATCCTAAATTTTCTCAGGGTCCCCCAAAGATTACCACCATGCCCAATCAACAGAAAGTAGTCTAGAGAACTATGCCCACATTCCCCCAAAATGAGTTTTGGATGTTTATTATCATTTAAGGGGGTTTGGTTACAACTTGCTATTGGTAATGGTCAAGAAAAAAGCTGAACAAAAGAGATTAGATTCAGGGATCTCATTCTAAGAAGAAAAGGGTGCATATAGAAATGATAGGATAAGAGGATAGATTGTTGAATCTATTTTAATCCAAAAAGCAATTATTAATCTTAAGTATTTTACCTTGGTATGGATTTTGGCATATTGATATAAATTTAAAGTTAATTTTGTCATACTGCATACATATTTCTACTCTTGTTTGAGGTATTGCTCTTATGTAGCTCATCTAAAATGTAATGCATAATTAATAAATACAGATTAATAGTCATTAAAATATAGTTAAACTTACAGTCATGTTAGGTATGTTTTCAAAGTCATTCCCAGTTATGTTTGGATAGACTGAGGGTTTTCAAACACTCCAAATACCTACAGAATATGGCATTTAATATGTTTAATAACCTAAGGCTTTTAATGACAATGAGACAAATCTACTTAGGAAAAGATAATAGGCATTGAAGAATCTTTATAAGGAGTTTGTTTTCTTTATGGCAAAAGCTGGTCATGTGGGCAAGGAAAGTGTCCTTGCCTCAATTACTGACAGTTACTGATCAATTTGGACCGGAAGGACATAAGAAAGGTGACTGCCAATCTTTGCCAAGACAAGATAGGACAGTCCTTCAAAATTCCCTGCTTCACAATAAAGTCTATCAGATATGCTAGGCCTCTAGGCCAAAGTTGGATGACTCAGCATTGCAGAGAAATTTTGGTGACTGTACAGGCAGCCTGATATCCCTGTCATTTGGTAACATTTCACCCTTCTGTGGTCTTGGATGCAGTTGAAGACTAGATAATAATAATTATATTTTTTCTTAAATATGATAAAAGGTAAATTAGATATAAAGCATTAGACTCACCAAGATAGATAATTGAATAATTTCTCTAATTTTGCCAAATACAAACGGACTGGATGTCATAACTGTAATTCTTACTTGATAACTGTTTTTATTATATATAGTTTTACTAGGTTGAGGTAAAAACCTTCCTTTTTAATTAGACAAAAAGTGGGAAATGCTGTGGAATAATCCTTTTGTACACTTTGAATATGTATTATTCTCATTGCTTATAAAGAAACTGATTGGACTATACCAAGTCAGGATAAAATTAAGCAGGACAATCAAACTGAAGATACTGGAAAAAAAGAAGGTCATAGTCAAGGGAGACACCAACCAGCCCCCGAGGAATCACAGCATGTAAAAAATGAGGCAACAAGTCATAAGCAACATGGTGAAACATAGATAAGAAAAATGGGTTAATTTAAGCGATACATTGATTCTTAATTTTCTTTTCTTTTTTTTATGTTTCCTTTGACCATTTTATTCTTTATCTTCCTAAGACTTTTATCATAAAGGGGCATTTGATTTTGTAAAAGGCTTTTCAGCATCTAGTGAGAAAATCATTTGATTTTTTTTTCTTCAGTTTGTTTATATGGTAGATTATTTTCCTACTTTGAACTATCCTTACTTCTCTGGGATGAAAACTACTTAATCATGGTGGATGATCTTTGTAGTTGAAGTTTTCTCCAGTCCTGCCTGGCCCGCAGTCAGGACAAATCTCTCTCATCCACCAGTCCCACAGCCACTCAGACCCAACCAAGTAAATACACAGAGACTTATATTGCTTACAAACTGTATGGCCATGGCAGGCTTATTATTATCTAGTTCTTCTATCTTAAATTAAGCCATTTCTATAAATATACACTTTGCCACATGGCTTGTGGCTTACCAGTATCTTACACGTTGGTACTCATGGCAGCGTCTCCTGACTCAGCCCTCCTGTTTCCAGAATTCTCTTCTCTGCTTGTCCTGCCTGTACTTCCTGCTTGGCTACTGGCCAATCAGCATTTTATTTATACAGAGCGATATCCTCAGCACTTCCCCTTTTCTTAGCTCAGTCAGTAGAGCATGAGACTCTTAATCTCAGGGTCGTGGGTTCATGCCCCACGTTGGGCACCAGATATTGGTTTAAATATTAAGGCAACTCCATGTAGTTAAAAGAGAGGTTTATTTTGTGGGGTAAATTACAAGTGAAGGGATAGGATACAGGGTCTGGTTAAGGTGTAGCACAGTCCAGCAGTGTTCTATGATTTTGCTGAAAATTTTTCTGGGCCTTTGAGGTGGGATTTTGGTCCTTCTATTACTATAATTGTTAGGTTTGGTCTTTTCATAATGCCCCAGAATTCCTGGATGTTTTGTGTCAGGATTTTTTTTTATATTTAACATTTCTTTTATAGATTTATCTATACGATTTTCAGTGCCTGAGATTTTCTCTTCTGTTTCTTATATTCTGTTGGTGATGTTTGTCTCTGTAGTTGCTATTTGCTCACCTCGATTTTGCCATCTCAGAATCCCCTCAGTTTGCATTTTCTTTCATCCTTTTTTTTTTTTTTTTTTTCGAGACAGGGTTTCTCTGTGTAGCTTTGCGCCTTTCCTGGATCTCGCTCTGTAGACCAGGCTGGCCTCGAACTCACAGAGATCCGCCTGGCTCTGCCTCCCGAGTGCTGGGATTAAAGGCGTGCGCCACCACAGCCCGGCTCTTTCATTCTTTTACCATTTTTTTTTTGGCTTTCTTTAAGGGATTTACTCAATTCTTCAATTTTTTTCCCTAGATGTAAGAGAATTATTTGTTTCTTCCTTAAGGACTGTTATCATCTTCTCAATGTTGGTTTTAAGGTCTGTTACTTGTGCCTCAATTATGTTGGAATAATCGGGGCTTTGTGTAGTAGGATGGATGCATGATGGTGATGACATGTTGCCCTAGCTAGCTGTTGTTGATTGTGTTCTCACTTTGGTGTCTAGGAATGATGGTTTGTGGTGATTATTCTTCTATGTGTCGATTTTTTGGGTTTGTCTTTGTTGGATTGTTATTTTGTTCCATGATAATGGGCATAGTAAAACATATCTTTTAGACGTGTTAAAACAGCTTACTCAGGAAACCAACTACACGTAAGGCTGCAACTGAGAACTAGAACCCAGTGACATCACTCAGTCAAGCTAAGCAGATCCAGTTCTAGAACTCCCTGATCCCCACAGGATGGGATATAAACAGAGGCAAAGAACAATGTTCTGCTCTACACATCTGGAAAGATTCCACCTTGATCCACCTTGTGGCTAGAAAGTCTCCCCCCAGGATTCTCATGTTCAAATTATAGACTTGTTTTTGAGACTGGACCTGACTTTCAGCTAAGATAGGTCACACAGGTGAGCAGCCTCAAGGAGATAGCTATGGTGATATTTTCTTTTGTACTAAAATGTTATTTGTATGTTAATAAATAAAGTTGCCTGGGGGTCAGAGCTATTAGCAAGCCATAGGAAAGCAGGGCAGTGGTGGCATAAGCTTGTAGTTCCAGCACTTGGTAGGCAGAGTTAGGTAAGTCTCTGTGTGTTCAGGGATACAGCCAGCATTGGATACACATGCCTTTAATCTCAATACCAACCATGGAACACCTGGAGGTCTATACAGACAGGCCGTGATGAGGCGGTCATGTGGCTGGGTTTACAACCAATGAGAAGGCAGAACAGAAACTCTATATAAGGACTTTAACACAGGAAGTAGCTGGTTCGGAGAGGTAGGACCACTGCAGGAGGAAGGGTAAGGTTTTAGCTCTTAGCTCTGACCTCTTGGCTTTCTTCCTTGCATTGGTTCTGTGTTTTTTATTTAATAAAACGGTTGGTTACATCTGCAGATAGCCTTAGGACTATATTAGGAATTTGAAATGTGAAGCTTGCTTGATGACCCTTAGCACAATAAAATAAAACTTTTGTTAAATTACCTATGTGTATTTACCTTCTTGCTTGTGACACTAGGGTTTGTGTAACTGAAAGTTTTCCTATGTCCTGCCTGGTTCTACAGACACTCAGACCCAAGTAAACACACAGAGGCTTATATTATTTATAACTGCTTGGCCATTAGCTCAGGCTTATTACTGACTAGCTCTTATACTTACATTAACTTACAATTCTTATCTTTGTTTAGCCATGTGGCTTGGTACCTTTTTTCAGTTCTGCCTTGTTATCTTGCATCCTCTGTGTCTGGTTGGTGACTCCTGACTTAGTACTTCCTCTTCCCAGAATTCTCTCTCTCTGCTCTCTCTGCCTATACTTCCTGCCTGGCTACTGGCCCAATCAACATTTTATTAAATCAGTGTACAAGGGCATTAATCCACAGCATTTCCCCTCTTCTGTCTAATCATAAAGGAAGATTTTAACTTTAACATAGCAAAATTATATATAACAAGACAGTTATCAAGCAAGAATTATAGTTATAATATCTAGTCTATTTGTATTTGGCAAAATTAAAGAAAACATTCTATCTATCCTATATTTGTAAGTCTAAAGTTTTATATCTAATTTATCTTTTATCATAACCAAGGGAAATTATAACTATCTAGTCTTCAACTACATCAAAGACCCCAGAAGGATATACTATTACCTAAATAAACAGGAAATACATTATAAGCAACTGCCAAAACTCTAGAAATGACCAGAGACAGCTTCCTGCCTGGACAGTCATCCAAAGTTCCTCTGCAACTCTGGGGCATCCATCTTCAGCCTATGGGTCTAGAGTCTCTAAGTCACTTCTCTCTGTGTCCTGTAGAATGTCTAGCAGTTTCTTCTGTGAAGCAGGAACCTGAAGGACCATCTTGCCTTGCAATTTCAGTGGTCACCTTCCTATGGGTCCTGCATGTCCAGTCAATACATTTTGTCAAGAAGTCCAGGCAAGAACAGTTTCTTGCCCAAATGGTTATTTTTGCCAAGAGAAAGATAAATCCCATATGGAGTGTCCTCAGCACCCATCTGTCTCTTTGAAATAAATTGGTACTGCCAAGAGTAGATGTGTCTCACTGTCCAGAAAGTCTTATTTTTTAAAATATTTTATATGCCATATTCTGAAGGTCTTTGAAGTGTTTGAAGATTACCTACTTAACTGAATTGTATCTATGTATATCTAGAACTTAACATGACTATAAGTTTGACTATCATAGAAGACTAATTATTAGTCTGTATTTCTTAATTATCCATTACAATTTAAATGAGTTACATAAACATAATACATTAAGTGAGAGTACAAATATATATATATATATAGTATAAAAAATCAACTCTAAATTTGTATCAATAAACTAAACTCCATAGCAATGTAAAACATTTTTTAAAAAGTTGTTGCTCTTTAAAAGTAGGTTCATTAATCTATCCTATCATATCTATACTATCCCCTTTTCTTCTTTAGAAAGAGATTGCACTTGTAATCAACCTGCTTTAAATAAAAATAAACATTCATAAACAATATTTTAGGAATTTGGATATAGCTTCTCATACTACTTCCTGCTGGATGAGGGTGCTGGCAATCTTACAGGGATCCTAAGAAAATTAAGAATTATGGTCAAGTCCTGACTAAAACAGTCTGTGAAGCTGCATTTTCTGAGCCAGTTTCTTTGAAGATGTTTTAGATGTTGGACCACCTGGTCCTCTCAGGGGGTCTTCCTTGATCAAACCATATTAGCCTGGAAGCAATCCACAGGTTCTCATCTGCTGTGGAAACAAAAGCAGAACCTCTTTTCCAAAGTAACATATCCTTAGACATAAATTTTAAAATCAAGATATCTTTAAAATAATACATATTGATTTAACTCAGTAGCTTTTATAATCAAATGTCTCTCTGTAGTTAAAAAACCCAAAGACAATATAATCCAGACCCTCTGTGTGATCTCCACATGGTTTATTTTTTATATTACTTTTACTATCTCTTTAAAGACTTTATTTTTTAAAACTATTTTTTTTTTTTTTTTGGTTTTTCGAGACAGGGTTTCTCTGTGTAGCTAAAACTATTTTTTATATAACTGCATATACTCCTTTTCCTCTCTCTTCCAAGCCTACATACATTTTTTTACACACTATATACCTGTTTAGAGGTTTATTTCATCTGAATCTGTCTTATTATGAATCTATAATCTTTCTCTGACCAGGAGAGATTTTAAACTGTTAGGCTACACAGTGACTTTGGCTGTTGACTCATCCCCTTTCAGCTTCCCAACATGGCGGAGGTAAAGTTACTGTGAGCTCTGGGATCCATGCTCACTACTGAGTCTGGGAAGCAGTGGGTCTATGCCTCCATCCAACAGAGTGAAGCCCAGAAACCTTTTACTTTATTTTATTTTATTGTCTGTACTAGCAAAAACTAAATCCACCATGCAGTGTGCTGCATGGCTTGGAGACACCCCTGTGGACCATGGCAGGAATCTATCATGCTGTAGGTCAAGCCCACATGCTGGGACCTCTCCATACTGTAGCTCAAGCCTGCATGCCTTTGTGTCTCTGTATTGTGGCTTGCCAGAGAGACAGAGTTAGGAAGCTGCTCCTGGCTCCACTTTACAACCCTTTTTCAAAGTTTTCTCAGGTTTTGGGTGGAAATTCTTGCTTCCACATTGGGTGCCAAATGTAGCCTAAGTTTCTCCAGTCCCACCAGGCCCCATGGTCCCCAAAGCCACTTATAAAATAATCGGTCAGAGGTTTAATATTAATTGAAAATTATATGGCCAATGGCTCAAGCTTCTTACCAGCTAGCTCTTATAACTTAACTGAACCCATAAGTATTAATCTATGTATTGCCATGTGTTCCATGGCTTTACCTGCATCCCATTACATGTTGCTGTTTGGACGGCAGGTTGGCATCTCCCCTTACTCTCTTTTCTCCTTTCACTACTCTCTTGGATTTTCCCACCTAGCTTCATCCTTCTCTACCATAGGGCAATGCAGCTTTATTTATTAGCCAGTGGGAACAACACATATTCACAGCATACAGAAAGACATCCCACAGTATTAGAGTGGGATGCCTGCCTGGTCTTTTTACAGATTTGGCCTGTGGTTGGGCAGGATATTTGCCCAAGAGAGCACAGAGAGTTGGGGGGGGGGGTTCAACTGTCAAAGTGCCTATCTGATCTTCTGGTAAACATAGCTTGTGATTGGACAGGGGCGTTTGTGAGAGGGAACCCAGAGAATGGGGAGCATCCACAAGCACATGCCCTGTGCTAAAAGACCAGGTAGGCATGCAGCCCATGGACCCATCCTCTACTCTTTCCAGTTCAATATTGCCAACAGTAGAAATAATGTGACACCAGAGAATTAAAATAGTTGTGTGCTACCCCAAATCTAGCTTTAGAGTTAAAAAAAAATAATTAGATGTTAAATTAAGGTATTTAAAAGGGTTCACAAAAATGCTTGAAAAAGTTGTTTTCACTAACACATTCCTAACTGTTATACACCACAAGTGTTCTTGCTCTCCATATATACCCTGATTTTCCTATTTAAATATTGTAAACCAATTAACAAAATGTATTCTGCCAAAAGTATATGTGATGGGAATGTAATGTGTTCAAGCCATATATAGATTAACTCATCCATGTCTTTGTTGCCCAACAGTAAACACACACAATTTTGTTTGCAGCATATGGACTGGGTTTATATTGTAGAATCAATCATTGTGTCAGAAATAACAGCTTCCAAGTGCTTAGTATAGACTAATAATGAATACTCAAATAATGATTTCTTTGATCATGCCTCTTACATAAAATATGTATCTATCTTAACCAAATCATATAAATATATGCTATTTCAGGGAGAGCTGGATAGAAACTAAATACTGTAGAAAAAATTTAAATTATTGAAGATATTGGGAATGTTATAACTCAAGTGGGTATAGTGGTACACACCTGCAATCACCACATTCAGGAACTGGAGGCTGGAAGATCAAACATTGCAATACTCAAGTCAGCCTTAGGCTATGCATGAAGAACCTGATTTGTGGTCTGATTGATTATATACACTCAAATTGCTTCTTCAGACATCAATAGAACACTTGTCAGTGTGAAGCACTGTGTATTTTGCTTATAAGTAGTATTTTAGAATCAATGCCATGTCAATCTAAACAATATAATTTTAGATGACTGAATGCCATTATTATTTGTTTTATCAAGCCAATTAGAATAGTTTATAGCAATAGGTTGCTGTGCAAGTGTGGTTATATTTTGACCTATCTGTGTAACCTAACACCATACTTCCAAAATGAACTTTCATAGGGACATGGATAGATATACTTAATTTTCATCTTTTTCCAAGCATCTTCTACATATGTTTCAGATTATTTCTCCATATGATTTTTGTTACTTATGAAATCCATGGCCACACTTACGTGTTTCTGATTCCTTTGTAGATATGATAGGTTCCTAAAAAAGTCACGGTTTATTTAGATATATTAAAGTGTAGTTGTTTTATCTTGATAAAATGAGATGTATGTGTTTGCTGTGGGATGTTCTCTATGCTGTGAATGTGTTCCTCTGATTGGTTAATAAATAAAGTGCTGATTGGTCAATATCCAGGCAGGAGGTATAGACAAAGAGAAAGAAGAATTCTGGGAATAGGAAGGATGGGGGAGGAGATGCTGCCAGTCACCACAATGAGAAGCAGATGTTAAGATGCCACTAAGCCACAAGCCACATGGCAACTTATAGATTAATAGACATGGGTTATTTCAAGATGTAAGAGCTAGATAGATAACAAGAAGCCTGCCATGACCATACAGTTTATATATATATATATATATATATATATATATGTACTTAAGTATATAAGCTTCTGAGTGATTATTTTATAAGTGAGCTGTGGGGTTGAGGGGGCTTGGTGGGACTCATAGAGAAACTCTCCAGCTACATGGGTTCCTTCTGATGCTTGTATTAAAAATCTTCATTGAAGCAATGAAGAGACCAGAAGTAGAACTGTTTCTATGGTAAGTAGAAGTGATTAAGGTCATTTATAGTGGGCAGTTAAACATAATCCTTGTAAAACAAAAGGTATAGCTCAAACCAGTAATGCCAGGACACAAAATGCAGAGGCAATATGACTGCTGTGAGTTCTAAGGTGTCTTGTGCTACATAGTCAGACCTTCTCTCAAAACAGTATAACAATAATAATGATAGCATTGATGCAAAATTGCAGTAGTAATAGGTTGTGAAGATGCTTAAAAATAACATATAAGTTCAGTATTTTTCCATTTATTTATTTATTTATTTATTTATTTATTTATTTATTTATTTATTTATTGGTTTTTCAAGACAGGGTTTCTCTGTGTAGCTCTGCGCCTTTCCTGGAAATCGCTTTGGATTTTTTGGCTGGCCTTGAACTCACAGAGGTCCGCCTGCCTCTGCCTCCCGAGTGCTGGGATTGAAGGCGTGTGCCACCACCACCTGGCCATTTATTTATTTTTGTAACACAGCTATTGTTTTTTCTGTAACTGGTCCTTAGTAATCTCTGCCCTTCAAGTAGCACATACCTAATACTGTGTAGGTAGCAAGTGCTAGCGAACAGTGTGACTGGAGCATCCAACATGTACAGATCTATAATGATGATTTTGTATTTGTGATTCTTTCCACTCATGAGTCTGCATACATTCATATATTATACCTTTGAACAGATCCATTCACTGAACTCTTGAAAGCTACAAAGCCTTTAAGGGAACTGAAAAAATTTGACAGTGGACTCACTTGTAACTTTAGCCAAAACAGTCTGTGTATAATCATTAATGAATTCCTGACGGACTGATCACTGTGTTTACTTTACCCAAGGAAATTAATTTCAGAATAAATCAATGTGTTTTGTGTTTCTAGAATAAGCTGGTTATTTGGTGGTATTTAAATGCAATGCATAAAAGTGTAAAACTGTTTATCTTAATTAAAAATGTTTATATTAGTATATGTGCAATAAAAAATAAAGTTGCTAATCATTTATTTAATGAAATTTTAAATGTCAAGTGATTCCTAAAAACACCTCATTTAATTTTAACATTTTTTTCTTAGTTTGAATAATGTCATAACACTGATTTAGGAATTTCTTATATTTCAATAAAATAATTGCAAAACCAATAAAGTTGCAGTAACATCATTCTACAATATATAGGGAGGTAAGAGGAAGACACATCTTCTTTGTCCTGCAACCAAAGAGTTTCTCATCAACTCTTTTTCCCAGTCTGCTTTATTCTATATAAATTTCTATTATTAATAAATTGGGGAAAATCTGATTTTCACTGTGAATGAAGATAGAGACAGTTGTTTACTCCTGTGACTCAGCATTCAAAAGCATTATGCAGGGTGATCATACCTTGCAGGACTCCTGGGCTGTGGGAGCCGGTTTTCAGGTCCCTTGTGGCTTTACCCAGCAGGTCCTCATAGAGAGGATGATTAGGAACATGGGCCTGAGTGCAGGTGTCTGAGATGGTCTGCACTTGGCTGTGCTGGGGGGCAGTCTTTTGCTCCACACCTTGGCAATTCTATAAATACCCTGGGGCAGAGACAGGGCCTTTTGGAATAGGTTCCAGGCCCTCTCAAGGCTATCCTTTATTTTCTATATGTTTATCTCCACAATCTAAATTTGTCTATCTAATATTTCCTGCTGCTCTCACCCAAGAAAACTCCGGGGAACTGTGGGGTTGGTGGTTAAACGTCCTGCACTGGGCTACATATGGAAATTTTATGTAAAGAGATAAAATGAAAACAAATAACATTTAAGCAAGCCATTCAAACAAAATCATCGCATTTATATGTTTGATTTGATTTTTTTTTTCTTTTCAAGACAGGGTTTCTCTGTGTAGTTTTGGTGCCTGTCCTGGATCTTGCTCTGTAGACCAGGCTGGCCTTGAACTCATAGAAAACCTCCTGCCTCTGCCTCCCAAGTGCCAGGATTAAAGGCATGCACCACCACCGCCCAGCATGTTTGATTTGAAAACTACTAACATTTCAGATGAAATATCTTCCAAAGCTTCAGCTATGAATGACTTATAAACCAGTGCTCATCTGGTTTGGTTTTGAAATTTATCTCAAGAGGACTGATTACAGACAATTCAAGTTCTTTCAGGGGAGCTAAACAGATCTGATCTTGCATGTTGAAAAACTTAGATATTGTCTTTCAAATGTTAATATCACAAGCTAATCAACATCAATACCAAATTAGTCATCGTGACAGCTGAAGTAATGAATAAATATATGTTTATATATTTACACTATAACCTGAAAATAGTACCTTACATTTCCAACTCCTACTCTTGGCACACATTAAATCAATGCCAGAACCAGGCTATACAGAGCCCATTCACCAGACTTTGCAAATAGAATGATACCAGTAAGTTCCACAATGTGCCATTGTCAAATTTTATAGCCAAAATATTGAAGTTTTTTTTTTAATTCTGCAAATATTATTATTTTAAATTGACTTTAAGGACTTTGCTAATACTCAAAAAATAAAACTATGATTACACCTAATTCCGAGACAGACATACACAGTCTATCAAATTTGCAATAAATTTCAGCTATACATTTTAATTAAAACAACCATACTAATTCTACTTAATAAAGACCACATTTCATATAACATATTCATATTATATACCCCACACTAACTGATGCACTGCTGAATTTCAAGTTTGCTGTTTACACAAACGTAATCATACTTTGGTTTTTTCCCATAATACCAACTTCACTATTCTCTTGGTGAGTTGTGCTTGATAGGTAGATTATTTTTAAACTGAGGTGGAAAACATTCTGTCACATGAATTATCTCACTTGGAAATATATTGAAATCAGACCTGCACATTTTATCTTCTGGAAAGGGAACACACACACACATACACACACACACACACACACACACACACACACACACACACACATACACACACTCAGAACAAAACATAATGTTGAAATATGAGCTGTCTTTTTCCATCCAAAACTCAACAAAGATAATTAAAAGAAGTGACAAAATTTTGGATCAAACAAGTATATGTGGATGAAGTATAGCCAATATATATATTCTTTAAACCAGACTAGGACATGCTAATGAGTATTTTGAGTACTAAAATTTTCACTACAATTTAAATCCTTTATTTGAATGTTTTTAAACCAAGAATGTGAAAAAATTTTGGTTTAATAGTGTAAGCTCCATTCTATAAGCAGTTCTTTTCTGCCCTGGGCCATATATTCTTCACATATTAACTATATGTATATGAACAAGTCCCCACTACAAAAAAATACCTGACTAAACAAATAAGATTTTTCCAAAGACAATAATTTAAAATTTAACCACAAAACAATTGAACTACAATTAACTTCAGTCATATTTTTATTTAATATATCCTCTGAAAGGTTTTGTGATTGAAGATGAAGATGCAAACTCACTGATAAATTTAGCCTGATCATAAAAGATAGAGGACATTAAAGTAAATTTAAGAGATGCTTAAAATAATGTACTTAATTTGTCTTTTCAAAAATCCTATAACATAAAAAAGAATAAATAATGTTGACAAAGCACTATCAAAATTAGTATGCACTTACTGCTTTTGGTGTTTGATTCTATGACTCATGCATTACTATGAAATATTTTTAAGGAAACAGTTACTTGGACATAATCAATCCCATTACAAAGGTAGACAACTGTTTGAGGTGGTTTGCATTTTTGTAAACCCTAATTTTAGCTCTAGAGCATGTATAAAGATACTAAACTCTTTTTTTCCGAAGTAGTTCATAAGAAACACTACATAATTCTAAAGAATCTCTGGCAGGAGTGTTGTTCAAGGCTAGATAGTGTGCACATTAGAGAGTCAGGTTAAGCTCTTGTGCATCCACATACACTAACTAATTTTGTGTTTCCCATAGAAAAATGTAGACCAACAATCCTATTATACTACTACTAAATAAAACTAAGTAATGAAATAGTGAAATGCATCATGGGTTTTATTTAAATATGACAACATATTTGATTCATTTTTATCTGTATCCACAATTATTTTTTTTAAATACCAATTTTCCTAGATATCATTGAAAATATTAGTGAATTATATGATTTGTCACAAAAGCAATTTCAAGAAATATATTAGAAAATATTCTTGCCTACTTGATCAGTTATATCTGTGATTTAAAAAAATTATTTTCTGTTCATGATGAGACAAAGTTTATTGGTTTATACCAAAAAATTCTAAAGGCTAAACAAGCCATTTACACCACTCCCTTTAAGGCTAAATGAACATCATGGAATAAGCAGAAGAAAAGAAAAATAGATCAAAAGAAGGGCTGTCAATGCCATCTTCAGGATATGGTATAGCCGTTGATATCATGAACCCATAGCAGCTGTTTATATGTAGCAGGCCTTCCCAAGACTGGACATGTCAACACCAGTCATGGATAGGTGAGGGTCTAGAAAAACCATACAATTCCCTGCTGCATTGTTGTCTACTGACAGACTCCAGGAAGCAATCATTGTCTTCGTTGGGTGTTCACTGATTATTCCCACCATGACATAAAGGGCATTTTCAAGCCTGTGTTAATACAAATGACCCAGCTTAAACTCAGTGAATGACAAAACAAAAAAAGATTAGGAAAGGGACTTTTGATCGAAGAAGTGATTAACAGTGTAAGAATGATAAGAAGTAAAATGGTTTCAGACAGTGAGAATATTGCCTGAAATCATCAAGGAGCAATTTTTATTAAATAAAAACAAAACAAAACAAAAAACCAAAATCTAAATGAGGAAGAAAGGGCATGGAGGCTCGTTACTTCATTCAGTAATTTCTTATGTGAGAGAAGAAGTTAACTATGTAAACAGCCATTTTCTGGGATTAATAAGATATCTATCTGCTCTATTTTTACTCCATTACTTTAAAAATCCCTTAATGTTATAAACCATCTGAATTTATTTCTTATTTGCAAATTTATGTTAGTAAGAGGATTGTTCTTAATCATAGTCTACATATTTTATGTCACATTGTTCTCTATATATTATATTATAGATAATCTTAGTCTATCATTCAATAATCTGGCATAGTACAGTGGGTTGAATATCTTATCATCCACCCAATATTACAATGACAATACTTTAATCTCGGTCACACCTTATTTGGAAATGAGGCTTTGGGGATGAAGTCTATCTGTTGCTCCAAATGTTATAGATAACCAAATTATTTTCTGTGTTTACTCACATTCAGCTCTTGGTCGGTATTCACAGTGGTAGAGATCCTTTTCTTTGTCCTCTCCCCATTTCTATTATTGCAAAGGAGGTGTAAAATGAAGTCTATAGGTGTATGGATTTATATCTGGGTCTTGAATTCAGTTCCATTGTCTAATATGTCTGTATTTATGTCAATACCATGCTGTTTTTGTTACAATAGCTCTGTAGTACAACTTGAAATCAAGAATTGTGTGACTTCAAGAAGTTCTTTTATTATTCAGGATTGTTTTAGCTCATCTGTGTTTTTTTTTCTTTTTTTTATTATTATTAAGAAATTTTCTATTCATTTTACATACCATCCACAGATCACCCTCTCCTCCCTCCTCCCACCCCTTAGCCTTCACCCCAAACCCACCCTCCATTCCCACCTCCTCCAAGGCAAGGTCTCCTATGGGGAGTCAGCAGAGCCTGGTACATTCATTTGAGGCAAGTCCAAGCCCCTCCCCTAACACCAAGGCTGTATAATGTGTCCCACCATAGGAGCTGTGAAGAATTGTGCTGGAATTTTGGTGAAGAATGCATTGAATCTGTAGATTGCTTTTAATAGGGTGGCTATTTTTGATATGTTAATTATACTGATCTATGAGCATGAGAAATCTTTCCATCTTCTCATATCTTCTTCAATTTCTTTCTTCAAAGAATTGAAGTTTTTTATCATAAAAATCTTCCAATTCCTTGGGTAGAGTTACCAAAAGATATTTTATATTATTTGAGGCTTTTGAGATTTTTTTCTCAGTCTGTCTGTCATTTGTATATAAGCTGACCACTGATTGTTGTGAGTTAATCTGTTGTTGAGGATATGGAATAAGGCAGAAGATCACTCATTTCTGGTGGAAGTGAAAACTTGTGTAGCCATGATGAAAAACAATATGGTGTTTCCTCAGAAATTCGGGAATACAATTATAAGATCTAGTTATACCACTTGTGGGCATATACCCAAAGAATACTCCATCCTACCAAAAGAATACTTGCTCAATCATGTTCATTTCTGCTCTATTCATAATAGGCAGAAATTGGAAACAACCTAAATGTCCCTCAAAGGAAGAATGGAAAAAGAATATGTGGTACATTTACACAGTCGAGTATTAATCAGCTGATAAAAAAATTTGTCTGCACTATAAAAACTGCAGACAAATTAATAAAACTAAAATAAAAAAGTCATTCTGAGTGAGATAACCAAAACCCAGAGAGATAAATATGGTATGTATTCCCTCATATGTAGATATTAACCATTAAGTAAATGATAACCAAGCTACAATCCATAGATCCAGAAAAGTTAGGTAGAGGGAAGGACTAGTGGAGGACATATGGATCTCCCTGGGAGGTAAAAACAGAATCGATTTTATAGGTGGACAGAAGATGAAGGATGGGGATGGGAGGATCTAGTCGAGAGAAGAAGGGGATATGGGGCTGAAGGGCAGAATTGGGGAGAGACAGCTGGAACTGAGTACTTGAGGAGTGGTATGGAAACTTACTGCAGTGAAAACTTCCTAAAATAAATGAAGGCAATCTTCATGAAATCTCCAAATAAGGGAGATGGAGTACCAACTGGCCATCTCTTGTTATCAAAGGATGCTTCTTCCAGTGCCAGGACTGCATTTAATCAAATTGAGAAGTTGGCCAAAATAGTCCCATGGAAATCCCCAAAGTGTGTTGCCAAGACAATAGATAGCTCTCCAAGAACTGACAGGTCATTGCTGTAGAAAAAAATCCACACAATTCATTAAACTTGGAGAAGTCAAGTTGGTGCCTACATAGAACTTTCATTCCTTCATTCCAGTGCCTTTGATGTAGTAAAGTACTCTGGAGGCTACCAGAAGAAAAACAAACACCAGCCCAGTCATAAAACCTTTGATCTGCAATGTGTCCTGCATGCCAGATACACTAGAGCAAGGGCGGCACAAAACCTGTGGTAACCCACCAGTGTCTGATTTGACTTAGGGCCGACTCCCTGAGATGGAGCCCCTACCCTCGATAGTCCAGGGACATAGGGCAAAACAAAATACTATTGATCTAAAAAAACAAAACAAAAAATAACGATAAAATGGCACCTAATGTTTTTCTGTCATACTCATAGATCAGTGCCTTGTTCAACCTTCATCAGAGAACTTTCTTCCTCCGTTAGATGGGAACAAATACAGAGACCCACCCAGAGAGAGAAACCACACAACAGACATCTAAGCTGTGTAGCTGGAAGTTTTCCTGTGCTCTCTTGGTACCAAGGTCCCACAGCCACTTATAAAATTTCTGTGTCCTGCCTGGTCCTGCCACTCAGACCCAAGTAAACACACAGAGGCTTATATTATTTTTAAATTATGGCCATGGTAGGCTTTTTGCTTGCTAGCTCTTTCATCTTAAATTAACCCATTTCTATAAATCTCTACTTTGCCATCTGGCTTGTGGCTTATCGGTACTTTGCATCTTGCTTTTCCTGGTGGAGGCTAGCAGTGTCTCTCTGCCTTCTTCCTGTCTCTCTGTTTAGATTTTCCACCTGCCTCTAAGCTACCTTGCCATAGGCCAAATGGCTTTATGTATCAACCAATCAGAGCAACACATATTCACAGTGTACACAGAAAGACATCCCCATCAAAGTTGGATGTCACTATCAATTACCTCCCCACAGATCTCAGGGAACCCCACTGAAGAAGATGAAGAAAGAGTGTAAGAGCCAGGGAGATGCAGGACACCAGGAGAACAAGACCTTCTAAATCAACTGAGCAAAGCTCCTATGAACTCAGAGACAGAAGCAGCAAGCACAGGGCCTACGTGGGTGTGAACCAGGTTCTCTGTGTATAGCTTTCAATTTAGTATTGCTATAGGACTCCTGACTGTGTGAACAAGTGGGGCTCTGGTTCTTGTGCCTTGGTTTGTGATATCTAACTTCCATGTGATGTTTTCTGTTTTATCTTATTATATTTTGCTGTGTTGTTATCACTTAGAAGCTTGTCCTTTTCTAATGAGAGACAGAAAGGGGGTAGGTAGATCCAGATGGGAGGGGAGGTGGGGAAGAACTGGGTGGAGCAGAGAAAAGGGAAACTGAAATCAGGATATATTGTATGAGAAAATAAACTATTTTTATTAAAAGCTGAAAATAAAATTTAAAAGATAGTCACCAGTACACACAATAAATAAGTCTAATCTCAAACTTGTAGGGGACCAGCACCCACACTTATTTACCCCAGGGACTCTTGAGGAATGAGGGATAAGAGATTTAGAGAGTTAAGAAGCAGAGAGAAACACAGGATAGACTCAGGTGGGCCTAGATCCTTATCCAAACGGGCCCAGAACTTTATTCCAAAGGTCTATTTATAATAATGCCAAGGGGTAGAGCAACAGACTTGTTAGACCCTTACAAACACCTGGTACCCAGGCCCGTGGTCCAATTAACCTCCCATGCAGTCTTGCCGGGAAACCTAGTGGGCTACAGCACATTCTGAATTTTATGCCCATAAGATGTTGAGCTAAGGTACTCTGTAATTCGTTAGTATCATTCTTAGTCACTTGGGTGATCAATTTTTGTTGAACTGTAAAACTGGGCAAAAAGGAATATGTAATCCATCATTTTCAATTTTGACAGGCCAAATGGTCAGTCATCCACTCCGTTTCCCAGATCCCCATTTTCCCAAAATTAAGACATGTTAATCACCAATTAAGTAATACTAATTTAAAGTTTATTTAAAATTAGTTTTAACTGCATGAATAAAAACAGAAAAAAATCGATTAAATGTTCAGAGAATGTATTCCCTCTACATACATGCATAGTGTTTCACGTAATGCTCGTGTCCTTTCTTCTGCAAGGAAGCAGACAGCCTGCATAAAAGGAAAATGATGAGACAATTTACATGCAGTTACATTAAGGATCTTTAGACAATCCTACAAAAGTGGTAGCGGAAATGTTTTCCATCTGCTAAGTTATAAATCTTCCTTGCTCCGTAAACATGTGGTCCTTGCTGCTGACGCTGGAAAGCAAAATGAAACACAGGTAATGCTGTTTCCTTTCCAGGAGAGCACGGGTAAGCGATTACGAGAAAAATGCGGAAACCGGGAACCCCGATGTCTGATATCGTTCTTGGTTTCCTGGTGAATTCTCTGCGAGCATCTGCTTTGTAATGTTTGGAAGTGGTAAAAGAAAAAAAAAAAGGCAGGCCTTCGACTTCCAGTGTTCTGAGTGTGTGAAAACCGGAGATCTTCCTTTTGAGACCAGATGGAAGTTTGATTATGTGTGTTTTGAATCAACAGGGTTTAGTAAACTGAGAACAAAGTGAGTAGGAACTAAGAGAAATGCCCAGCTAACAGTTTTAAAGAGCCTTTTTAAATCAAGACGGTGAGTTTAGTATTTAAGCCCAGAGTGACATGTAGAAAAAGAAAAGGAAAGTAGACCTATGGGCATAAACTGAAACCTTACCTCCAGTAAAACTGTAATGCTAAATGTTTCTGCAGATATCCCTTGAATGAATGAACAATGGTTAGTTTTAGGATTTATAATTTCACTATAAAAATCAAGATGTTTTTATAGGTTTGTTTTATTTTTACTCATTAGGGCAATTTTCACAGTATATTGATATAGACAGACAGCAATTACGTAGGAAATACAATGAAATCAGGCAGGAAGTAAAAAATTAATGCAGAAGAGGTGAAATTCACACTTTGAAAGCTAAATGAGCAAAAATTTGAAAATCAAGTTTTAATTTACATTTAAATTTGTCTGTTTTAGCCTTTTAGATTTCAGTGCATTGAATTTAGTGTGATATCGACTGAGATAGTAAGATTAATACAAGATGTGAGTTTACACTTTTAAATTGTTTTACTGCAATATATTCTGGAATCAGATGGAGTCCAATTAAACATTAAAATGACCAAGCTAATGAGAAACTTGATGCTCAGAATAAGTGATAGTTCATAGATCATTCATTACAACTTCAAAGAAGCAAACAAATTAGATGCTTTCAAACTAAGCAATAATTTGATAGACTTGAATGAGATTATTAACATTGTGTATTTGGAAACAGAGTAAGGAAAAGAATGGTTAATTCAATTTACTTTAGAACTATAATTTTTATTAGCAAGTAGCTTTATGAAGAAAAACTGCACTGATTTGCCTATATTTGTTATTGATTTTAATATTTTATATTACCTCACAATTAGGATAACCCTAGAAAGTTATATTCAATGCTGTATTTCTGTTTCAAAGTGTAGCTGAATTTCTTCTTGTGTTTACATCTTGAAACTACTGAAACATTGGTCTATTCACATATCACCTAAGGCAAATGGAAGTTTTTTTTTTTCACAATTGCCATGACTTTAATTTGAAATGTCTGCCCAGACACTTGCTCTAAACATTTATTCCCTAGATATTGGCCTACTTTAGGAGACTGAAATGTTCAGGAGGCGGTCCTGACTGCTGGGATTAGGTCTTCATTGGATACATGTAGCTCTCCTCCAGAGTACCAGAGGCATTGCTTTCTTAAAAGTCTTACAATACCACCCCTCAAAGCATGTTTCTTCCCCAAAGAAGACTAATCTTAAGCATTAAGGTTCAAGTTGGTGTCCATAGCCTCCATCAGTCCCATTTTCAATGAGCATTGCAGTACACTGTTTCAATTATAAGAACATGATGCTCTGGGTATTTGGTGTTCCAATCTCTCTGCTGTGTTTGTACTTTTTCTTCTCTATCCTGGCACCCATTCTACCAGAAGTTTTCTTCCCTCAAAAAAGATTTTATTTTTGTTTTCCTCCATTACTTTTAAAATTGGACTGATTGACGTTTCTTGATGCTTACAAATTGCCCTCTGCATACATTTATCTTGTTTACATATGTTTCATAATGACCTAGTCAGTGCACTTTCCATCCAATGCAGTTTTTATTGAACACATGATATCTTTCAATGCTTTTATTGTAAGGAATCTGCTCTTTCATTTCAAGGAACACATACATGCTGAATAATCTGTAATGATTTCTTAGCATCTCCTAAAATAAGAGAGCAAAATAATACCATCCTTGATATACTTTGATTTTACACAGATGCAAATTCTAAAGAAAAAAGTGTGATAGGAATCTGACCTGCAGGTCACATGGCTCTGTATCTGGAGTAAAGCCTAATTGTCATGTCTTCACTGTCCTCATTTTCAAAGAGAAAATTATTCTACTCAAGTTTCTATGTGGAAAAACAGCAACTGAAATATTCTTATTGTATGGAAACAACTTGTTCAACCACTGTTAATAATTTAGTATCTATGAAAGTAATAATACCTATTATAGACTTCTGTTTCTTTAGTTAAAGATTAGCAAATTATTGAACATTTGAAAGCTTTCTTGAATCAAAGAATCAAAATAATAAGATTGAAATTATTCATCCAAATATTAATGCTGAAATTCTAATATTGTTACATTGATATTAACAAACATGATATAGTGTGTAAATAAAATACACATACATAGTTATATTAAAATATGCTGTATAATTTACATACATGTTTTGGTTGACATTTTGATAGCACAGGCTTCACTAGATTTGATATCTTCCTACTTCTGCCTCCCTTTTTTTTTAGTTTGTAAATGTCTGTCACTCTGCCCAGTTATAAAACACACACACACACACACACACACACACACACACACACACACACATACTCCAAAAGGAATAATACAAATAAGAAAGAATCTCATGAACTTACAAAGTAGTTTATACCATTTGAATGACAAACACATAGGAAATCTCTATGTTTTTGTTTATTTTCTCATTTGTCAGTACCTTTTGTGTATACCTGATGATTTGCCCAAGAGTCTGTCTTTGCTTGGTTTACAATATCTATTCTATAAAAGTAGTAATTGAAAATTCTTTCCCCTCACTTTAGAAACTTAAGTTTTTGCTTAGTTTCTTTCCAATTGTACATCTAAGTGGATTTTGTTTATTTGGTTTTTGGTTTTTCTCTGAGAAATTGCCAAAGACCTTCTCAAAATTAATTTTCAAGAGCATAGAGAGCTTAGACGAGATTCACTTGCGGATTACTAGTTTTGTATGTATAATTCTTGGAAGGGAGAATAGTAACGTACAACCCAACCCCACTAGCTACAGCATAATGTTTTGTCTTAGAGAAGCAACTTGATGAAAGGTGACATCTGGTTACAAGCTGTAAAACTACTTTCCTGTGAGTAATTTGTGAAAAAGACTTTTTGGTTTGTTTGTCTTATTTGTTTGTTTTGTTTTTGTTGTTGTTTTATTCAGTGAGAGAAATTAACGAATTCTTTAGCATATGAACTCCTTCACACTGTAGCCTTTGGAGTCACTACTTCAATTTCAGTAGAGTTCTGGAAATTCTTACTTCTTTTCCTTGATAACATAGCCTTAAGTAAATCATCCTTTCTCATTTAACATTAGCCATTTTAGTGTTTGCCTTGAGGAAATAAAACAAAAAAAAAACCCAAAAAACATGATTATCGAACATTTGATCCCAGAATGTTCCTCTACTAAAAGTTAAGGTTAACTAGTTTGAAATTTCACAGAGTTTGGAATCACACACACACACACACACACACACACACACACACACACACACACACATCGTTTTAATAATGTTGATTTTTTTTTTACATCAAGTTCATCGTTATACTACATGCTCTAAGTCCAGTTTATTTTTTCTGGTTTCCCCCAAAATTTAAAGGATTATAGACAGATAGACAGATAGACAGATAGACAGATAAAAATACCCAATTAGAATACAAGGATAGGTGTTAGATAGAAAATAGGTTGTAAATAAATGATAGCTACACAGATGGCTGATGATAGAAGATAGACTGATAGATGACAGACAGAAAATAGATAAATGAATAATAGTATGTAAATAATTGGTAAAGACTAGGCAAATGATAATAGACAGATGAGAGATTTGTGATTGATTGTCAGACACATGGTAATTACAGGGTTGATTAAGGATGATAGAGAATAGATATATGTTACATAGATGATAGATGGATTTTAGACATCTACATGATAAATAAACAATAATCAATAGAAGATTGGCAGATAGATGAATTTCCTGTGCAATTTGTCAGTTCTGTGAAAGTGCAGTGTAAATGTATTCATGGCATAGTGTGCTTTTTGATGCTGGGTATTTTCACAGTTAAAAGTGTGTTGTATCCTAAATTTATTTATATATTCACTTATTTTATGACAGTTGCCTCTTCCAACAACTTTGCCCCTTTTATGATTCGGTGATGTGATAGTTACAGCTACTAATTTTAAAGTTTGACAGGAATCATTGCCAGTGGCTTGTGTATACATTTGGAATCAGGGTGTGAAGTCAGCTTCCACTTATAACTTGACCTCAATTTAGGAGAAACATTATTTTTAACTTTAAATTTTTCATGTTTTATGATAGCTCATTTGCATGTATGGTTATATTCAGGGGTAGTGTATATCATGTATAGTTTGTTATCCTATAATATTATATGCTGTAATATGTGAAGATTTGATTTTTATGCCTTTAATCTTACAGTGATGTTTGTCCCAGCACCAGCCATTAATTTAAATATAATCCATTATTAATTTTTCTCACTCTACACAATTGTCTTTCCATTATACTATGACTATTCTTCAGCGATATGGCAGAGACAAAGAGGTAAGTTTAGAGTATTCCTAAGTGAATAAATTTCTAGTACAGAAACAATCTCATTTGCACATTAAGTAGGCTATAAAAAACAGCTAAAACAGAAATGTATCTACTGATGATAATTTCTTCTTAATTTTGTTGATATTTTGAATCTTAACTTCTTATATAGTGATCATTTAATTTTAAAATGATGGTGTGGATACCACCAATTGTTTTCAATGAGAATGATTGTTTTAAAATACTTTCCTCTGTTTATTTAATTTTTTCATATAATGCATTTTGTTCATATTCTTTTCCCTCCTCTACATGTTCCCTGATCTCTCCACTTCCCTACCCATCTACCCACCCAACCTTATTCTCTCTCCCTCACTGTCTTTCAACAAAGTATCCCTAATTAGGAAGGTCTTTGCAATTGATACCTGCTGGGAAAGGGAAAATGGTTGTCTTCAACGGAGTATCACTAGGTATATATCAACCACACTCTAGATAGGTCCAATGCCAGAGGAAATTGGCCAAAACAAAATGGATTCCATGGTTCAGGGAGGGTGGGGGATTTTTGCTTTTTTGTTATTGTTGTTTTGATCTTGTTGAATCTTGGTTTAATTTGAAAACCTTTAAATCCTAAAGAAATGTGCTTTTAAGAAGACTTAAAAGCAATCCATCCTCCTCAAAGCCATCCTCTCTTCAACATGGACAGCTTCTCCATCCATGAACAGGCACACACATCCTGGCATTCCTAGAGCTAGGCTGCACAACTCCTACTCTTGTAGCTAGAATGACTCTGCTGAGTCCAGCTGTTCTTTATATGATAAGGGGAATTTACCAAAGGAAGCACACCACATATTCCAAAATATATAAGGAGTGGTTTCTCTTGGTCTGTAAATAAATATAAATGCCCATAATCAAGAAAGAACTGATTACCAAGACATATTTGGCTTTATGTAATAGATCTCAGAGCATTAGTCTTTGGCAGCTGACTTTCTACACATGATCATACTGCATTATTCTGCCTTAACTATTTCCAGCTCAAAAGACACATAAAGTTGCTATTACTATTTGTGAGGATAAACCATAAAACTATCAAACAAAAATAACATGGAAATTTAAATAACACAGGTCAAAATAATTAGGAAATATTGCATTACTCCTGTAACTGAACATGAAAAATGGTCATCTGGCCATGTGTGCAAATACTGGCATGTATTTTGGACTATTAATTTTAGTCTGGCAATTTATATAGATTTTAAACAAAAAAGACAACTGACTCTGTCAATCATGTAACATCATCAGTAGAATGGGAAACAATGTAATTTATCTCTAAAATTATTTATCCAAGAATTAGGAGGGAAGTCTGAGAAACTGGGAATGGAAGTCCGAGGGGCTAGATGAAGATGATGCTACAGTGACAGTGACATATGCCAGCTTCTATCACTGTACTTATAGAAAACAGATTTCTTTTTGTTTAGAACTTTTTAAGAGATGCTATATTATCAAAGGTTTTTCTAGTCTCATTCATTGCAATACTTATAGTGCTAGACTATTGCACATAAAAGTCATGCTTTGTGCTTCTATAGTATTTGTTAAACCTTGCTAAAGACAAAGCATCACTAAAAGAATGATGTATATTTTAACTTGCATCATCGTCTATAAGAGTCTGAGCTGGTATGTAAGAATTACACTATTCTGAATTTGTTTCCATTGGAATTTTAATAATGAAATATACTTTAATTTTTTTATTTTTATTGCTCAAAATTATGAAATCATTTGGTCCTTTGGTTTCAAATCTTTTATTGTATATTCTTCAAATGCTGAAACTACAGGTCTCTGACTTTGTATCTAGTATTTGGGAAACTTAACACTTTCCCCGAAATGAAATAATCCTTTCAAGCATTGCATAACCTGTGTCTTTTGACTGCTAAGTTTAATTATAATATACATCATTATAATTTTTATTAATTTTTAAAACAGAATGCTGGAATATTGGTTTACTATTTGAAAGTTGGCATTTCTCATTATCTTTGAACATGATAAATACCATCCAATATCCCCTTAAATATCCTTTCCATTTTTATGCTTTTTAGGGAAGACAACTTGTATCTAGAGTTTCAAGTTGTTTCACATTTCACTAATGTTTTTGACATTATATATGGTTTTAAAAAACCTTTTTGCATACAGTCATCCCTTATGATTTATAAGATTTGGGTTCTACAACCTCCCACAGTCATAAAAAATGTACAGATTTTCAGGACATTTATATAAATAGTATAGTAGTTCTATAAAATTTTGACACATCTTGAGGAAATTATAAATCTACCCTAAGTTAGTATACAACTCAATAGTTATATAGGAAGACATGATATGTGTGATGGCAAACTTAGCTGTCCCATTAAAATGCCAAAGATATAAGAAGTTCCCAGTTCTGGTGGTCTTTAGGAAGTTGAAGAGTCAGGGAGTCTCTGAATATTCCAGTGTTTTTAGGAAACAAAACCTTCCAAAGAATGAATTTACTTTCAGCAAAGAAGCAGACATTCCCTTAAAATACTAGTAAGACTTTTATCTGAATGTGATACAAATCTGAAGAGTTAATATGGAATATTGTTTCTCCAGTACTTCAAGAGCTTGAGAAGCCACAGCAAAGCAGAGATGGCAAAGTCTGCCAAAATCCCAACCTGAATTTCTAGTTATTATTAAATTCTATTTACCTATATTATACTGTTAGAAATTAAAGTCTGGTTTAGGAAAAGCTAAATAGTCTTTTGTTGCATTAAGTCTTACACATTCTTATTAAGTAAAAAATATGCTACTTGCCTAGTGTCTTTTTCAGTGTTCTACTGTGTGAAGAGACACCATGACCACGGCAACTCTTATAAAAAGAAAGCATTTAATTGGAGGTGGCTTACAGTTCAGAGGTTTAGTCCATTGTCATCATGGCAGGAAGCATGACATCAGATATACAATATGCAGAAGAGTAACTGAGAGTTTCAAATCCATATCTACAAGCAGCAGGCAGCAAGAGACACTGGGCCTGCCTTGAGCCCTTGAAATTTCAAAATCTGCCCAGTGACACCATTCCTCTAAGAAGGCCACACTTACTACAAGGCCAAACCTTCTAATCTCTCTCAAGTAGCACCACTCCCTTATGACCAAGCATTCAAATATTTGAGCCAAATTCTAGTCAAACCAACATACCTAGTAGTTATTATGGTGACAAATTAAGGAAGTTGCCAGGAGATAGCATTAAAGGAATTTTGTTATATTTTTTAATTCTTATACTTCAATTTCTAAAATTTCTATATGTATAATGTTTAATTTTGAGAAAAATATATAGCGCTTATAATACTGATAGAGTTCATAAATATTATAAATATGTTATGTAATTTTCTGACTTCTAAAATTATGTTCATATACATTTTAAGAAGTATAAAATATATTGATTGTCTTCAACAGGATACCTAAACATATTATTTTATAAAAGAAAATACCTCTCATTAATCATATGTTTTATTTTAAATAGCTCCTATTATTTCATCAGTTGAGCATACTTTGACATACAGAACAAATTAATTTACATTGTATTACATGATTTTATTCTGGTTCAATAGCAATGAGTATCATTATGCAAACACTGCTGTACACAGTAGTGAACAGTTCTCTAAATAAAATAAGACACTATTAAAAACACAAAACCAGGAGTCTAGTCAAAGAGAGAGAAGAGGGATTCTACGAGCAAGTGCACCAAGATCATGATGGGGAAACCTGCAGAGATGACCAAACCAAACTAGTGGGGACTCATGAAAGTTGGATCAACAGCTGTGGAGCCTTCATGGGACTAGGCTAGGCCCTCTGCCTGGAGAGACAGTTGTGTAACCTGATCTGCTTGGGGGGGTCCCCTGGCAGTAGGATCAGAATCCATCCCGGGTGTATGAACAGACTTTTTGGAGCCCACATACTATGATGGGACATCTGGTGCAGCCTTGAGGCAGGGGGAAAGGCTTGGACTTCCTCAATGTGCCTCCCCATGGGAGGCCTTGCCTTCTTGTTAGGAGGAGTGGGGTGGTTGGTTGGAAGGGGGAGGCTGGGGGTATGGGAGGAGGGAAGAGGGGGATCTTTGATTGGTGTGTTAAATGAATGAAAAAATTTCTTTTTAAAAAAAGAGAATAATGCCGAGAAAAAAAAAAAAAGAGAGACTGTCCACTCAGGAAGCAAACCCCATCTTTGTTTCATCCATGGGCTTCTAAACCTGTCACACTGATGTTTGCTGTTGAAATGTATTTATTGTGAATCATTTACTTTATCATATGATAAAATCTTAAGTATGAAAAAAATAAAAATAAAAATACAGAGCAGCAGAAAGAATTGAAAAGGTACTATTTACCATATGCTATACATTTAGGACAGATAGTAATATGTATTTGTATACACTGTAAATTGCAAAGGCATTTCTAGAAAAACATGTAAACTAAACACAAGTATTTCAATATGTTTAGTAATTAATTACATTTATTAACTAAACAATTACACTTAATATTGTTTATTTATTTGAATCATTGAGAACTATGTAGGAATGCTCCTCAAATAAAATAGGAAGTATATATATATCTTAAGATTAAGTTTAATATTTTATAATGTTGTGTATGGGTTGATTTTTGTTTGCTTCTCAAACTATGCTAGTAAATGTGAAGAAAGATATTCCAATATTTTACTTGCAACAGAAAGACAATGTATTTAGATAAATCATTAATTTGGACCAACATAAAGGGTATCTTTCTATAAATAGTATTTCAAATTTGAATGGGTCAAACTTGTTGAGTAAATTAGATTTTGACAATATGAACTCATGAACAGCTTTAACAAAAGCAATGAGCACAGTCTTTACAAGAAAACACAGGCAACTAGGGGGCTGTTTAAATCCTCAACTACAGACCCATGTTCATTGTCAGGTACAAAGAACTCAGTATGCCTTTTAGATAATTAACCTCTGAAATAAGTACTTTATGCCTTAGCTTTAGGAAAGGCACAACACTAATGTACTGAAGAGCATTTAATACTACACCAGCAATTGTGATTTGAGTTAGTTTTTGTGACTAGTTTATGTAGCGCAAAAGCAGCAATCTCCACTTCTGTCCAGTGTAGAACAGTAAGAATAGACTATGTGTAGGGGACTTATAATAATATAATTAACATATGGATATCTTATCCAGTAATAAAAACAAACAATTCGGAATAAATGAATATGATTTTTTTAATAGGAAAAGACTGATGAGATATGGATGTATGCTTCCAGAATATGGACAGAACCAGGAATAGATAATTATTCACAGATGCTAATTTATCTTCTCTGGAATACTAAATCAGTTCTGTAAAAATCAGCTTTGTTTTTCACCTCAATGGACACAAAATCATCTTGGAAATCCAAGTCTGTATGTGTCGGTGAAGGTGTTTTCAGAAAAGTTTGCATGAGATGACAAACCCTAAGTATAGACCAGGACAGCCTATGAGAAGGGATCCTACACTACGTTAAAAGGAGAAATGATGATTATTTTCATAGTATCAGTCCTATCAACCATGATATGGAAGGTCTCCCACCTTTAGATATCATTTTCAATTTTTCTTCACTGCCTTAAAAGGTTTTATTTTACATGTCTTTGACTTCCTTAGATTTATTACAAGATATATATTTTGTGTGAGTGGTATTGCTCCCCCTATTTTTTCTAGGTAAGTGTGCTGTTTGTACCTTGGTTGAATTTAAGTCCGTCTCTACTGGAGAGAACCCATACCTGACACTGCCAATTAGGCAAAAAGCATGTTACTAAGTAAGTCATGTGAGCTGAGGTAAAACGTACTACAATTATTCTACTAAGTGACCATGAAATAAACGGACTCATAAAGGCCCCCTTATAAGGCCAGTTTAGTTGATTCTGTGCATTTTCTCCTGGTGTCCTTGACCCTCTGGCTCCTAAAATTTCTTCCTCCCCTTCTCCCTCAGAATTCCCCCAACTTTACCAAATGTTTGGCTGTGGGTCTCTGCATCTGCTCCCATCAGTTGCTGGGTGAAGCCTCTCTGATGACCACTGGGCTAGGGATCAATCTATGAGTATAGCAGACTATCATTCTCCCAGTCCTGTTTGGTTCTATCCTCGGTCTCTATTCAGGCAGTGTCAAAGGTGAGCTCCCTCTGAAGATACGGGTCTCAAGCTGCACCAGTCACTGGCTGGCCACTCTCCCAAATTTTGTGCCACCTTTACCTGAGCACATCTGGTAGGCAGGACAAACTGTAGGTTGAAAGTTTTGTGGCTGGGTTGGTGTCCCAATCCCTCCACCATATGTCTTACCCGTTGACATGAGATGGTCGGTTCAGGTTCCATAACTCCTATTGCTAGGAGTTTTAGCTAGGATCACCCTCATAGATTCTTGGAAATTTCCTCTGAACTAGGTTTCTAGCTCTTTCCAGGGAATGCCTTCCCCCACAGATATTTTATTTTAAAGCAATTCAAACATAGTATTCATCACTCTCTGCCTCCTCTCTGCAGATGAAATGTGAGCACTTGCCTCATCTACTGCCTCCCTTACAACCCAGCCAATATTAGCTATATATTCTCAAATTATAATAAAAAAAGTGCCTTCCTTCTTTAAGTTGCTCTGTGTCTGATGTATTTAACAGCAACAAGAAAAATTTTATTCCTTACAGTACTCCTACACCAATCATACTAAAATCAAACCTTCTGTTTGTTGACTAGAGCCAACATACAACAAGCCAGGACAAAGATTAAACAGCCTGTCAACATTGGAACACTTTGTGTTCTTTCCTTTCAGAATATTTATAGTTAAAATAGAAAATTAAATCATGTGACTCCAAGAAATCTTGAGGTACAATTGTTTAGAAGAGTTGCCTGGTTACAATAAAGAAATATAATGTGACTGCAATTTAATACAGAGTTGTATCTATTAAAAAACAATTGGTATGATTAACATATAAAGTTTATTAAGAAGTTTATCAGAAATTCACAAGTTTGCAAAAATTTTATTGTCAAGACAGCCACAGCTACAGATTTGAACACAGATAATGAAGAATTGAGACATAAAAATTATTGCCAGGTTGACCCTTCTGTGTTGTCAAGATATAAAGCAAAGATCAAAAATATCTTAGATCCCAAGATGCATATATTCTCTGACTCCATCATGTTATTGTCAAAGATAATGAAGGAATAAATACTCCCCATAATCTGGAGTCCAAAATAACAAATTACATATAAGATCCATAATTCAGGTCACCCAATTGAACTGACCTTAAGATTTCATTTAATTGGAAAGCATTTACTCTGGTATTTAAGTGTTTTTTAGGGCTGTGCTTTATCTGTCATCTTCCAATGAATGAGGGATAAGAGTAAATGGAAATTGGGAAAAATGCTTGAAAATAGAAAGAATCGGGGAAACAATTGAGGGAGTTGCATGGAAAGATGAGAACGGTAGAATTGCTGTGCACGGCCTTCCCACTGTAAGGAGACAGCCTGCAGTTGAGCCTAAGATTAGTGTCCTTGGAGTCAAATTCCCAACACCTGGTGGACCCCTTTCTTCTCCCACTACCTGATATTTCTCTGAATTAGTCAGAGCAGGTGCTGAATCCCATAATAGCGCACAGTGAGGACAATCAGCCAGATGTGCCATCTGAAATTATGGCACTGGGTAATTAGATGTGAAATTTCCTTTTATTATAGTTGAGTCTAGGTAAAACTAACAGAGATTGCATGTATATGTATATATCAATACCTGTGTTCATTCACAGATCCATCGGTGTATATTTTGAAAGTAGTGTATCTACAACACCCTACTGATTTCACTCATTTGATTATAATAAAATTGAATTAGAAACAGATATAAATTGGGATTAAATAGGCTTTGTCATACAATGAATAATTAATTAGCTCGTATATGTATCAGCTATCTAAATGTGCACATGTTCAACATACATAGGTAATATTAAACAGTCTTTCTAATATGGCTGTTATTATCATCAGAGAAGGCTGCAACAAATATTTATGATCAGAGTTAAATAGGGATATTAACTAATCTTATTGCTATTATAATGTTTTTCAAGGTGAAAGAAATGAAAACTGAAATGAACAATGACACAAATGTAATAATGGTGCAGAAAATAACAGATGTGGAGGGACGGTGGTACATGATAGAAACAGATTCTGCTTTGGATCATCTTATCATAATTCACAAAATAAATTAGTTCTTCTTGATGTAGGTAGAAAGCTGAGAAGATTTTAAAGGGAAGAACTAATGGTGTATATTACTGAAGCCCCCTTGGGATTGTTCATGGATCAGTAAATGCTGTGCTGGGAGGAACAATTTCCTAGCAGGACACAGATACAGATTTATATGACGTATAAGAGGCCATCTAAAAGAACAATCATAAATTAATACTTCAGTTAATCTGAGAATGTGAAAACCTGAATTTATTCTGTATTTGTCTTCACACTTCATGTATTGCACTCTCTTAAAAAATAATTTGAACTCTATCTTAAATACACATGCATTTTATTTTTTTTCTCTTGTTGTGATATTATATCCTGAAAAAAGCAACTCAATCGAGTCAGTTCACAATGGCTGGGAAGTCAGACAATAGGAACTTCAAGCAGTAGGCCACATAACATCCACAAAGGAAAGGGGAGAGATAGCTACATGTTGCTGCTGATTATGCTTTATCTACTTATACAGTCCAGTATCCCAGTGAGAGAGTAGTGCCACTCACAGTGGACTGGTCTGCCTATCTCATTCAGTGTGTGATCAAAATAATCCCCATAGCGATGTGTAGAAGCCAAACTCAAAGAGGATTCTACATTATGTCAAATTGACAATTGGAATTTACCATCACAGTACAGTATTAGGAAATGGGAATTCAGGAAAGATGATCTGTGATAAAAGTAACCTTTTTTTAAATTTTACTTACAAGCTACTGATTATGGTTAAAAGACAAATTAGTGGCCACAGATTTTAGCTAAGTTTATCATATGTGAAAGATTGTTCTTATAAGAAACTTGTTAGTGTGTCGTGCTGGGGATTATCTATTTGTATTGTTATCATTTACTTTATTGGATAATGATATAAATGAGGGGAAATGTAAATGTTCCATTCAAGCTGGGACATCTCTCATGCTAGAAAGACATTGCATATACAATGGAGCTGGAGGCCAGACTATACAGGCCTCAACTGGATATAGGGTTGATGTGCCTGGGATTAAAACAAGAAAACAGGCCTCTTGTCAGAGAAACAAACACTTTGAGGTCAGGCCAGAGAAGTCAAATTGACACAGGCCTAGAAGGTAAAAATGCCAACTTTGAAAGCTAGGGAACCCCTGTAAGTGACAAAATCTATTTGCTTCTTCTAGTCTCACTTTCAAATTCTTGAAAAAAAATGGATGTTGGGTGGCTAGAGTGACCAAATGTATGAAAGCATTCCACATAATCCCTGGCATGCTGTACTCTCACTAAAGTAATTTTATTCATTCAATTGAGTAGTTGTATTTGAAGGTATTTTGTATTTGTTTGTTTGTGTGTATGTGTGTCCTTCATATATGGCAATCAGTATATTTGGCTTATGTTCTAGATAATTTCATCATATGTTCTCAATTGTTAAGATTCTTATGTTTTATTTTTCCTGACCAAGATAAGAATATATTTTGTACTTATGATCTAAATGTTACTTTGAACAAAGTTGCCTGATAATTAAAAATCTGCCCAAGTAAATTCCTCATTTTAAGTAAAAATAGTTCTATATTTTAGCACCAAATTCTCAGCAAATGAATTTTATAGCCATTAATTATTCAAAATGAACAGATTCCAAATACTCTTCTAGAAGAATCTAAGCAATCTACTCTTTGTTGTTGTTGTTGTTGTTGTTTTGAGACAGGATTCTCTCTATAGGCATGGCTGTCCTGAAACTCTCTGTAGGTCACACTGGCCTGGAATTCTGAGATCTGATGCCTCTCCCTCCTGAATTCTGGAATCAAAGCCATTTGCCACAACACCTCCTTAGGCAACCTATTCTTTATTAGCTTGCAAAAAGAGAAATAAAAATATCTGGAAGGTTGGAAATCAAAAAGGAAGGAAGAATAAGCTGGCCTCCTTGACTTTTCATAATCACCATATGCCATGAGAGACTCAGGATACTCATTTGATGAGCAGGTGGCTCTAGGTTACTTTATGTTTTTTTTTTTTCAGCCTCCAAGTGAAAGTAACTCAAAGAAATGGAAAGTCATGTGATTGTATATGATCATCATTGAAGAGGATGTTTCTTTATTAAGACACTCCAAGGGAAGAAAATATTTTTCTCTGAAAATTTTCATCAATTACTAACTGAAAGTGTCTTTAAACATCATCTTGTAAAATATCACTCTATGATATATGTGACTCTAAGTTTTACCTAAGTTGTTGACCAAAAATACATTTTTATTAGGGAAGATAAAAGACAGGAATGGCCAAGGAATTTTCCAAAGCATTTGATATACTAGATTTTCCCCTGCAGAATATGGATATATGGATAGATTTCAGTCTCCATTAAGGCCTATCTGACAAGAATCTTTGTGAAAAATATTAACAACACGAATCATTCTTTTCCTAGGTAGAGTGGTGTGTATGAAATCCAGGACTTCATGGATGCCAGACAAGTTCTCCACCACTGAGTTGTATCCCTAGCCTTCGAGCAATCATAAAATTTTAGTCTTTCTCAGGAAAGCAATGAGTGCAGTGAATAAAAGCACTTTTCACCATACCTGGTGACCTCAGTTCCACTGCTGGGACACATTAGGGAAAGGAAAGAACCAACTATTGCAGCCTGCTTTTTGTTGGTTTTTATCTCAATTCACCACAACCCCCATTTTTTAAATTAAACTTTCAAAAAAGAAAGAAGGAAAGGAAAGAAAAAGGAAATAAAGAAGGTAGGGAAGGGGGAAGAAGGGAGGGAGGAAAAAAGGAAGGATGGAAGGGAGAAAAGGCAAGTTTAAAATTGATCTGGGTAAACAGCTCAGTGGTCACATGTCACCAATCCTGGCAACCAACATTCCAGTCTCAGGACACACATAGTGAAGGGAGAGAACCAATTCAGTCAAGTTATCCTCTGATCTGCCCTTGTGTTTCTTGGCATAAATGCTTGTGTTAAAGGGCACACACACACACACACACACACACACACACACACACACACACACACACATGAATAACTATAATGAAGTAATTTAGTTTTTACACTTTATTTACCATAAAATTTAGAGCATGAGTTGAGCATCACACTCATTTGAAGTACCCTGGCTTTGTTTAATACCGAGACTGTAGCGATATCCCTGAAGCACCATGGCTTTGTGCTTAATAGCAAGACTGTAGTGATAGCCCTGAAGCAAGCCATCCCGTGAGCTCTTGATAAATGGATTGTGATCAAGGCCTGATTTGAAAATCAGGTATGCACTGTAGCAAGAATCTGCTCTGTTTCAACTTCTGTGAGATTCCTTTGTGACCCTAGTTATTGACTTGATTGAAAAGCATGTAATGAGAATTTAAATGTTTAAATGACACTAGTTTTAAATTAAAGATTTACTGAAATTTTAAATTAAAATGTGGTTGTGAAGCCATTGAAAGTAGCATGTGTTTGAAGACAATAGCCCCTGGGCAGAGAAAAATAATTCTTTGCCTGCTTGCCAAATCATATTATTGTCAAACCTGAATGGAATTAGAAGTCCATTCACTCAGTTGTGATGGATTATAGTTGCGATGTGAATTTTTACATGATTTTTCCTTACTTCATTATGTGTTAGGATTCTTGAATGAGAGGACATCTTACTCCTATTGTTATATTATCCTATCTTCTATAGTCTTCATAATCATTTATTATGCCAGTCAATGATGTTCAATTTTACTTTTAAACAATGATAATTTTGTTAATATTAATATTTATTTTATATTTAAAGATTATTTTACATTAATTTAATAACCACCTAGATACAAGTATAACATTAGAGGATTCAGCAATGGAAGCACCTCCATTGAAATGATAAATCCAGATGACTGTGTCAGTGGGCTTCCTAGCTGGTTTCTGTTGGTTATTTTTGAGTACTCAAGTTCATGGTGTTTTCTATCTATCTGTCTGTCTGTCTATTCATCAATTTGTCTACCTCTCTACTTGTTCTTTATTCTTTTTTTATAGTTATGCATTTAGTAAACTCATTCATTAAATCCAAAAGTATGTCTATCATAGATCATTCTCTAGACCACACAGGACAGCTGTTAGTAAGTAATAACCAAGGGTCAAACTAGTGAAATCATGTCTCTAGGAGTTACCCAATATATCTCAAAATTCAGTTGATAAACTACAGGTAGTCAATGTCACATAAATATTATATTACATTTTTATGGTCTTAGTTTTCTATGTAGATTTTGGAAAATGTAGGGATTTCAACAAATGCTTCAGTGAGAATTTGCCAATAATTTAAAAAAAACAATAGGTGAACAAGTGACATACTCATAATGCATCTCAAAATTCAGTTGATAAGACAAAAGTAGCTAATACACATAAATATTATATTACATATTAATTATTTTGAGTTTTCTCTTCATATTTTAGTTATTTTTGTCAGCTGATAAATTTATTTTTCTATGTGAGAATATCAGATATATGTTGATCCCATGAGGTGGGGACGACTCTGTATCTACTTCTTAGTTGTTTATTGCTAAAGTCAAAATAGATGCCTGTAAATACAACTGAATATCTCCTACCTACAATATAGATTAGTTAATTGAAAAGAAAATCATATTCTTATATTAATAATAAAAGTATTTAATTCCAAGGAATTAAAATTCCAAGTCAAGTTATTAAAATTTAACATGGAACATTGGACTTTACTAAGTACAACCAATATGACATTTCATTTTGGAGAGAAAAAAATGTTTTAGTACATTTATTCACAAACATTGCAATTTCTGCAGTACTGGGCATTGAACCCAGGACCCCGCATATGCTAGGTGACTATTCAGACATTGAGTTACATTCTAATTAAATGAATATTGTTGTTTTAATATAAATTAATTTCTATCCTAGAATTTTACCCCTTTCGATTGTTTTTATTTATAACATCTCTCCCATTGTTTTTATCTCAGTTGTAACTCTCCTTTATGCTGAAGAAAATATTATGAATGGTGGGGAAGTCAAGGATTTTAGTACATTACACCTAGTCATACCGCATCTGCAATAGAAAAAACAGAGTAGCCAAAATGGATGAGGAGTGGATCTGGGGAAGAGAGAGGTAGAAGGGGAGGCTGAGAGCAGTGGAGAGAGGGGAAACTACAGGAAGGATGTGTTGCATCAGATAATAATAATAATAATAATAATAATAATAATAATAATAACAAAACAAAACAAACAAATGAAGAATAACAACAAAAAGAAAGGAAATAGCAAGTGGTGAATATCAGTGTCCGAGATGGCCCCATTCATATTATAATGAGTTCTCATGACAAAAAAAAACCTAATCAAGATAATATCCCATAAACATGTCCAAAAGTCCTACCTACAAGTGATTTTAGATCCTGTCAAATTACCAATCACCAATAACCACTACTCTTATTTCTTCATATTTAAATATGCTTACATATATTTTTATGGTGAATGATTATGGAGAAAGTATTGCTGAATGTATTTAAAATACATTTCAGACTTTTAATATTCTTTATTCATAAGTGAATTTGCGCACAGGTGTACAAGAAAAGAAGTACATAAACAATAAAAATGAAGGAACAAGAGAATGCAATATGAATTTTACATCCTGGCACCTGTGTGAAAAGGCACTCTCCAGCCACTCTCATATTCCAAGAAAACAAGTATGTTTAAGGAACTTAATGACCATTTCTTAACAATGCATGTCAATTCAGAGAAAAAAAATCCACTTTGTAGTGAGGTTATAACAGGCAATAGATTCAAATTGTCAATTATTAAATTTGAGTATGGACCTGAGTATGGACCCTGACCATGCACTAGTGGTCGAAGAATAATTCTCCTTCAAATATATCTGACTTTCCCAATTAGTAACATATACTAATAAAAAAGAACTACTAATGATTATTCTGTTACAAATACATATAATTTATAATGAGTTGTATAAATTAATGTATTATAACAAGAAATACTAATCAGGCATATTTTAATTTCAACTGTTTTGAGTGACTGTCAGAATTTTTCTTTTCATTATTAATATACTATTATATTTGGAACACTTATGACCACTAAGGAGAAATACTTTCCACCATAGCCCTCCTATTTTTTACTTTGATTTCTTTTCTAGAAGTATACTAAATCTTAATCTGGCTTTAGATAAGAGCAGGACTAAGTAGAAGAAATTGCGAATTGATTTTGATTGAATCATGCTCCTCTCCATTACAGTAATTGTGCTTCTAAGTTCTATCATATTTTTCATACTGCACAAAAATCCACTATCCCATTTGAATTTAAAGTCTCCATATTAATTTACTTACTATAGAAATTAAAAAATAAATTTATGATTTGGTGATTCTATAAGATGTTGATAGTTGTGTGTGGGGGAGAGAGAGCAGGACCAAATGAGGGTGAGCATGAAGAGATTGAGTTTGTACAGCATAGGTGCTGGAAAATGGGGGGACTGTCCATGAATTAAAGGTGATAACAATTACAATGTAATGTAAGATAGAAATTCTTGAACAGATGAGGATAGAACCACTTAGTGGATACACCAAAGTAGTTCATTATACTCAAGAAATTACTAATATTATATTGGAAATTTCTACTTGGGTTCCAACAACACTCTCCTTTCTTTCCATGTATTTATTTGTTGGGGAAAAAATGATGCAAATCAGTGCCCACTGTGATCCTCACCAAAGTTCATCTTTGTAAATAAATGAGAAGTTTCAGACTAGTAAGTGCTATCTTATATATATACATACTTGTATTAGCTTTTTTAAGTTAGTAGAAATTGAGCAAATTGTGTGTGTGTGTGTGTGTGTGTGTGTGTGTGTGTGTGTGTGTGGTGTATGTGTGTGTGTTCTCAGGTGAATACAGGCTCCTGTGGAGTTTAGTTGAAGGTAATAGAGCCCCTGGAGCTGGAGTTACAAGCAGTTATGAACCATCTGACATTGGTATATGGGACTCGGTCTTCTGGAAGAGCAATATGCTCTCTTAACTGCTAGGCCATTTCTCTGGCTTAAATCAGTACAATTTAATTTTCTGAAAAAAAATCTCTAAGAAATGAAAAAAAGCTAAATGGAACTGAAAAAGTTATAATTTTTAAATAATAATGTAATGATATGTCAGTCAAACAATTTATTTCACTGAAAAACATAACACTAAGAAGATGTTTGGCATATCTGAAAAAATTCATCAGCTCTTGAAGATTCCGTAAACTGAGCAAATAATTCTATTTGTCTAAAGAATAGTTGTAATCAGAAAGATCTATAATCACTTTAAAAGGTATTTAATTATTGTAAGAATGAGTTCAAAAACTGCTGGAAGCCACATCAAAAAGCCATTTTGTGCCTTAAGCTGTGCTTATACCACCATCAGACAAACGATTATAATACATAATTTTCATTAGGTCCTACAGGCAACAAAATATTTATTGAACATGACTGAAAAAGACTGAATTTTTTAAGGGAAATAATTTATGTAATGAATCTTTCTGCTACCTTTCTCAGGAATTTAAAACATTGTAAATTATTGATCATAAACTAATTCATAAATTTATTCATAATTATTCATACACTCAAATATTTTCATATATTTTCACGGACTGTGTAGTACAAAGAATGAATTTGTTGCCTTGTATTAGTTTGGTTAGATATAAATTATTGCTAGAAGAGTATGGGCTCACCCATGAGCTATGCTCAAGAAAAGAATATGACGTAGTAATTTTCCACATAGGACTCATTTCTTGAAAAGAAAGAGCAAAGCAAAATGAAAAGACAGTATCAAAAAGACTAAAACCAGGGCTTAATGCAAACCTCAGACTCTGTTTCTGTACTGGCCCTGTTAGTTACTACTGCATTTTACTTTTACAATATTCCATGCTATTAGTGTCTTAATATTTAGAAATTAAACAACTTGTCCTGTATCAATGAAAGGGTATATATTATTTAGAGACACATTTTTACAGTTTACATATCACACAAATTGAGTCAGTATCCAGGAACAGTGAAGACGATGTCTACTGGTCTCCTGCATTTATCTACATACTAGAAGCCATTTGTCAGGACATTGCTGTAAGGCACAGGGTGTAAAGGTTGCATGTTTATTCTTCCATGTCTGTGTAGACTGAAACATAATCAGTAAGTTTTATAAATAAAAATGCAGTTTGAAAACAAGAAAGGTTTTTTTTTCTCACCTAATAGCATTGCCCATCTATTCAACATCATGTACCAGGAGGTAATCTAACTCCCTGACATAGAGTTATTCAAGCAAAGCATTAATGTGCATCTATCAGAAATGGAATAAAAGACACTTTTCATGGAGTGGGTTGGACTAAATGCCCTGTACACCCCTTTTCAAACATAACAGTTTATAGTTTTAGTAAACATAAAAATCCAAAATAATTACTCTAGCTACAACATGCATTAAACATATCCTTGGGAAGATGAAATTGAAGACCATTATTTATATAATATGAATTTAAAAGCAGTCAGAAAACTTTTTTATGAAAGACTGACAGTAAAGATTTTAGGATTTCCAAACTACAGTGTCTAGTAAATACCCATGCTACTGCTAGAAAACAGCTGTATAGAAAGTAGGTCAGACAATAAGCACAAACAGGCATGACTGCTTTTTAATAAAACTATGTATGAACTCAGGCAGAAGTTTGATTCATAGAAAATAGTTTCTGTGAAGCCTGGAATGAAATAGTTATTTCAGTGTTATACAAATTACTCAGAACTGGTCAATGATGAAAACTTGATTTAATCTTGTTTCTCCTGTGTTGAAATTTTGGCTAATTTCACAGAAAAGAATACTTTTATGATTAACCAATTTCCTTTTTTTAAATTATACCTCTACACATTTGGTATCACTCACACTTCATAACATTGACTAACATTTATCTCTAATTATTTATGTCGTTCTATCCCTCCTATTGACTAAAACTCACTTTTGTCCATAAGTAAAGTTTTGAAACAATTTGAGCACATGGATGAACTGCCTGAGATTAGGTTAAACAAACAGATCATCAACATTACTACAGAATAACTCATAGTTTTGAGCACTAGAATGTGTCTGGTGGTCAGAGCCAGCAAAATTAAACATCTGGAGCAACAGTAAAAGGTCTATGAGAAACAGCAGGCTCTGGAGCACAGGCACATCTGGTTATAGGTCCTCAGAGCTCCACACCAGGGAAATGCAGCCATCTGAAGTAGAGCATGAAGACTCACAACTTTTATTGGTCTCATTTTGTCCATGCTGAGTAAGGAAGGCTACCCTTGCACACTTGCACTTTCTTCTTCGGGACTGCAAAATAGGATGGCTGTCTTCCAGGATTTTCCTGGCGCGACTGCATCTGACAATTTTATTTTTGTCTTGGAGACTTTTGGAAGATGTTAAGTGTGGAGAGATCATTTTATATTGGACAAGAAGTTATAGTTTCAAATGTCATTCTGATACCATTTGTGAGCACTACTTTCCCCACTAATATCTTGATTCATTGGGAAAGATCCCGATATGGTTGCCTGAAGTGGTTTCCAGGTCAGGAAAATTGCATTATTTTTAGTGGAAAACAAAAAGTTATTGAAATGCAGGCAGAGTGGCTTCCTTCTCAACAACCAAATGTGTGTCTACGTTCTACTCATTCTTTCATTCTCAGCTTAAGTATCATTTATTCAAGTAGCTTCTTGGATTAACTCCTCTCACTAATGTGATGAAATAAATACTCGACAAAAGCAATCTGCTCACAACTTGAAAACAGCCCCTACTGTAGTGCATGAAGAAGCCTGGTGCACTGAGTCACCAATCAGGGAGCAGAGACAGATAGAGCTGATATCCTGGGAGCCTTTTCTAGGCTAGAACTATGGAATGGTGCCACAAACAATCAGAGTCAGTCATCTCTCTCATTTTAAAACAGTTGAGAAATTCCAGGCTTATTCCTGTCAAGTTGATTGACAGTGGACTGCACTTTGTGAATTCAAAGGAACAATCCACATTCATGCATCATTCCATATATATTGCATACTTAGTTTAGAATGCATCTCCTTTCTGATGAGTACACTCATATGTGTCTCTTCCTGGAAAAGAATATGCTTCAAGAATTTTTATTAAGCGAAAGCCTACTACTTTTTTTTGCCCTTCTTGGTACATAGTAGGTTCTCAATAAATAATTATTTAAAGTGCAAATATGTAATTAAGCAGATGATGATTAACAAACTGAGAGCAGAAATAACTTCATTTTCATATACTTTAGTGATTGCTATAGAAATTACTTGTGCAATTATTTCAATGTGTCTGATCAAATCATTACTCAGAGAGTAAATTTGTACGATAAACAAAGTACATTTTTAATGAGTCATTTTATATTCAGAAAATGAGGCTGATGTAATTCTGGTGATAACCATCACTGTCTGTTTGAAAATAGGATGAGAGTTAAAATTGCAGAAGTTAGACCTCTGTTTTCTGATTGTAAAAGCTTACAGGTGTTTCTAATGAAACCTTTCCTCCTATGTGCCAAGGCCCTGAACTTTCCAGATCAGTTGACATGGTTGGCTGGGTCAAGGTTTGTATTGGATGTGGTGAATGCATAAAATGATCCATTTTAGCTTTTTATCTCTTGCTGATCAGTAACATCTGTCAATATTTGTCTTTTGCCTGATTATTGGGTTATCTTTAGGGAACTGAGAGAATTAGCAAGCCCTTTCAAGAAGAGGTAAGACCAGAGAGTAATTCCCCAACTGCAGACTTCTAGGAAATTCCTACAGGTTATATAATAACAGAGACAATATGATTTTAAAAGATCTGACAATTCAACATGATAAGAGTTAATTTGCAAAATCTAAATCAGATCAAATCCCCTATTAGAAGTAGACTTGTGTGCCTAGAAATAAAATACTATGATTCAATCAGTTAGGAGTTCATTTGGCCTGTAACTGGTGATTACTCAGTAGTTTAGTTAGACAAAACTGTACTGTGATTGAGAGTATAGTTAGTATCTCAAATGCTGATTGTCTTGAGCATGAGAAAGAAAAGAAGTGGGACTAGAACATCCTGCCTAGACTGGAAATGCAGAGATGAAAAATGCTCTGTAAAGGTCTTCCTGGGGACTTTTCCATAACTAGCTAACACTGTTCTACTGTTATTTTTATTTTATTCTTCTCTCATGCACTGCATCCTGACTGCAGTTTCCCCTCCCTCCACTCCTCTCCGTCCTTCCTCCCACCTCTCCTCTACCTCAGATCCACTCCTCTTTTGTTTCCCTTCAACCCCCGCCAAAATAAACAATAACAAAAACAAACATATAACATATAACAAAACAAAAACCGGAGCAGGCCTCCCAGGGACATCTACCAAACATGTCATAACAAGTTACAATAAGAGGGAAGAGATTCCCAAGTGCAGGCAAAAGAGTCAGAGACACCAACCACACTCATTGTTAGGAGTCCCACAAGAAAACCTAGATACATAACCATAAGGTATATGCAGAGGAACTAGCTCAGACCCATATAGGGTCTTTGCCTGTGGTTCAGTCTCTGGGCCTTATGAGCCCGGCTTAGTTGATTCTGTGGCCCTTGTTCTCATGGTGTCCTCTAACTCTCTGGCCCTTACAATCTTTTCTCACTCTCTTCTGGGGATTCCTCTGACTCTGCCTAGATTTTGGCTGTGGGTCTCTGAGTCTTATCCCATCAGTTGATGGATTATGCCCCTCTGATGACAATTGAGCTAGGTACCTATCAGAGTATAGGAGAATATCATTAGGAATCATTTAATTGACTCTTATTCCCAGTCTTGTTTGAATCTATCCTGTACGGCCTCTAGTTCCTGTCATCCAGGCAGTGTCAGGCATGGATTCCCTGTCTTAGCATGGGCCTCAAGTTAGACCAGTCATTGATTGGTCACTCCCACAAGTTCTATGTCACCATCACCCCAGCACCTCTTGCTAGGTCAAAGGTTTTGTGGCTGAATTGATGCCCCAGTCCCACTGCTAGGAGCCTTGCCTGGTTATCGATGATGGTCAAACTGTGCACCATATGCCCCATTACTAGGAGACATCACTGGGGTCACTCTCACAGATTTCAGGGAGTTTCCACTGCACTAGGCTTTCAAATGTCCCCCTGAATGCCTCCCCAATTCCAATCATCTCCACCTTTGTCCCTGTCCCTCTCACCCCCTCTTGATCCCTCCTTCTCCCATTCCCACCTGTCCCCAGTTTACCTGCCAAATTTATTCGATTTCCCCTTCCCAGGGAGATCCATTCATCTTCCCTTGATCCCTCCTTGTTACTTAGCCATTTTTGGTCTATGGATTTTAGCATGATTATCATTTACTTTGAAGCTAATGTCCACTGAAACGTGAGTAAATACCATATTCGTCTGTATCTGGATTACCTCACTTAGCATGATCTTTTCTAGTTCCATCCATTTGCCTGCAGATTTTATGATGTCATTGTCTTTAACATCTGACTAACACTTCATTGTGTAAAAGTACATTCTCTTTATCCATTCTTTAGTTAAAGGACATCTAGATTGTTTACAGTTTCTGGATATTATGGATAGAACTGCAATGAATATGGCTGAGCACGTGTCCTTATGATAGAATGGAATGTCCTTGGGGTATATGTCTAAGAATGGTATAGCTGGCTCTTGAAGTAGATGGATTCCCAATTTTCTGAGGAATCACCATATTGAATTCCATATTGGCTATAGGAATTTTGCTATATAATTGCTACCACTAAAGGAGGAGATTTCCCATTGTTCAAAATCCTCAACAACATGATCTGTCACTTGTGGTTTTAATTTTAGCCATTCTGATGTAAGATGGAATCTCAGAATCGTTTTGATTTGCGTTTCCCTGATGGCTAATGATATTGAATGTCTTTAAGTGTTTATCAGCCATTTGAGATTCCTCTGTTGAGAATTCCCTGTTTATATCTGTACTCCACTTTTTAATTGGATTATTTGGTTTGTTGATGTCTAGCTTCTTGAGTTCTTCATGAATTTTGGATATCAGCCAGCCCTCTGTCAGATGTGAAGTTGGTGAAAATCTTTTTCCATTCTGTAGGCTGCCATTTCGTCCTATTTAAGGTGTCCTTTGCCTTACAGAAGGTTTTCAGATTCATGAGGTCCCATTTACTGATTTTTGCACCTAGTGTTTGTGCTATTGGTCTTTTATACAGGAACTTGTCTCCCATGCCACTGTGTTCAAACTGTTCTCCACACTCTCTTTTCTACTAGTGTCAATGTATCTGGGTTTATGTTAATGTCTTTGATCCACTTGGATTTGAATACTGTGCAGGGTGATAGGTATGAATTAATTTGCATTCTTCTACATGTTGACATCTAATTAGACAAACACCATTTGTTGAAGAAGCTTTCTTTTTTATTGTGTATTCTTGCTTCTTTATCAAAAATCAGGTATCTATAGTATATGGATTTATGTCTAGGACTTCAATTTGATTTTACAGATCATCTTGTCTGTTTTTATGCCAATACCATATGGGTTTTATTACTATAGCTCTATAGTACAACTTGATATCAGGGATTGTGATAACTCTAGAAGTTTTTATTGTGCAGGATTGTTTTAGCTATCCTGTTTTTTTTTTTTTCCATATGAAGTTGAGTATTGTCCTTTCAAGGTCTATAAAGAATTATGTTGTGATTTTAATAAGAATTGCATTGAATATGTAGGTTGCTTGGGTAGGGTGGCCATTTTTACTATGTTTGAAGGGACACTAACCCACTCAAACATGTGGCCCTAGCAGGCCTTGCCCTGCTCTCCAATTCCTTCTGCCTTGCTAAAAAGTAGTTAGATTGCATTCTGGAAGCTAGCTTTCAATGTTCATTCCCTTATTTGGTCAATCCCTCCTCCAGAGGGTGACTACCAAGGTCCAGCTATTAAACTATTGAAATCCAGCAATCAAAAGCCCCCTTTGGCTCACCTAATTAACATGCCCAATTAAAATTAAACACTTCATCATAACACAGGGTTTCCCTTTGCATCTTTATAAACTGCCATGTTCCTATGTTCCAATTTTTGTCTGTCTCCTCTCTATGGAGAGGCAGTCCTTTCTCCCTCCTGGACAAATACCCCTTCCCCCTCTTCCCTATTCCCTTTCCTTTTCCCTTTTTCTATCTCCTTTCTTTGTCCTTTATCCCTGGCCTCTGTCCCTCTGTGGCAAATAATCTCCTTTGTGCTGAAAACTTGATCTGAGAACTTGGTCTTCAGGGTCCTGAGCCAATAGCTGTCCTTTCAATGTTAATTGTACCAATCCATGAGCATGGGAGATGTTTCCATCTTCTGATATCTTCTTTAATTTCTTTCTTCAAAGACTTGAAGTTATTTATCATACAAGTCTTTCACTTACTTGGTTAGCATTACTGCAGTATATTTATGTCATTTGTGGCTATTGTAAAGGGTGTTGATTCCCTGATTTCTTTCTCAGCCCATTTGTCATTTGTGTAAAGGAGAGCTACTATACTTTGTCTTTTGAATTAATCTTGTACCCAGCCACTTTGCTGAAGCTGAGGGTGTCTATTAACTATAGTATTTCCCTGGTAGAATTTTTATGGTCACTTACGTATACTATCATATTATCTGCAAATAATACTTTGACTCATTTTCCAATTTGTAACCCCTTGAACTCTTGGTTTTCTTATTGTTCTATCCAGAACTTCAAGTACTATATTGAAGAGATATGGAGAGAGTGGATAGCCTTGTCTTATTCCTGATTCTAGTGAAATTGCTCTGAGTTTCTCTTCATTTTTTTTGATGTGGATTATAGGCTTGCTATAAATTGCCTTTACTATGTTTTGAGATGTCCTTTGTATCTCTAATCTCTCCAAGACTTTTATCATGAAGGGGTGTTAGGTTTTTTTCCAAAGGCTTTTTCAGCATTTAATGAGATAATCATGTTTTGTTTTGTTTTTTTTCTTTCAGTTTGTTTATATGGTGGATTTCACTGACTGATTTTTGTTTTGTTTTGTTTTTTTTTTCAAGACAGGGTTTCTCTGTGTAGCTTTGGAGCCTTTCCTAGAACTGTAGCCCAGGCTGGCCTCTAACTCACAGAGATCTACCTAGCTCTGCCTGCGGAGTACTGGGATTAAAGGCATGCACCACCACCGCTCAGCTGACTGACTTTTATATGTTGAACTATCCCTGCATCTCTGGCGTGAAGCCTATTTGATCATGGTGGATGATATTTTTGATGTGTTCTTGGATTTGGTTTTCAAGTATTTTATTGAGTAGTTTTGCAAGTATGTTCCTGAGGGTAATTGGTCTGTAATTCTCTTTTGTTATTGACTCTTTGTGTGGTTTGGATGGCAGGGTTTACTATGGTCTCATAAAATGAATTTGGCAATGTTCCTTCTTTTTCTATTTTGTGGAATATTGTTTTAATTTATTTTTTTCATATACTACATCCTGACCACAATTTCACCTACCTCTTCTCCTCCCAGTTCCTCCCCAACCTACCTCCCTTCTCCCTCAGATCCACTTCTCCTCTGTTTCCCTTCAGAATAGAGCAGGCCTGCTAGGGATAGAAATCAACATTGGCATAGCAGTTTACAATAAGACTAGGCAGATACCTCATTTCATCACAGGATGAAGCAACCTTGTAGGAGGTAAAAGGTCCCAAGAGCATGCAAAAGAGTCAGAGACAGCTTTGTCCAAACTGCTAGGAGTCCCACAGGAACGCCAAACTACACAACCATAATGTAAATGCAGAAGACCTAGGTCAGACACATACAGGATCTCTGATTGTTGCTTCATGTTCAGTGAGCCTCTATTTGCCCTGGTTAGTTGCTTCTGTGGGCCATGTTATCCTGGTTTTCTTGATCCCCATTGTAAACAGATGGTTCTCTCTGGCCTACCTGTTCACAAATAACCACACAAAGGCTTAATATTACTAATAAATGCTAGGCCAGTAGCTCAGACTTATTACTAACTAGCTCTTACACTTAAATTAACCCATCATTCTTATCTATGTTTAGCCATGTGGCTTGATACCTTTTCTCAGTATGACATTCTCATCTTGCTTCCTCTGTGTCTGGCTGGCAACTCCTTGACTCTACCCTCCTTCTTCCCAGCATTATTAGTTTGGTTGCCCCGCCTATACTTCCTGCCTGGCTACTGGCCAATCGGCACTTTATTAAACCAATTCAATTGACAAATCTTTACAGTGTACAAGAGGATTATTCCACAGCAACCCATAGCTTCTATGGTTCTTCCTCCCCGTCTTCACTGGGATTCTCCAAGTTCTGCCTAATGTTTGGCTATGGGAATTTGCATCTGCTACTGTCAGTTGCTGGGTGACGCCTCTCCAATGACAATTATGCTAGGAGGTAATACAATTTATTTATTTCTTCCTTCCTTCCTTCCTTCCTTCCTTCCTTCCTTCCTTTCTTTCTTTCTTTCTTTCTTTCTTTCTTTCTTTCTTTCTTTCATTTTACCTTGACCCAGCAGTCCATTCAGGAGAGCATTGTTCAGTTTTCATGAGTTTGAAGGCTTTCTGTTATTTCTGCTGTTGTTGAAATTGAGTTTTAATCATTGGTATTATAATAGGATTCAGGGGGTTATTTTAATTTTCATATATTTGTTGAGACTTGTTTCATGACCAATGTGGTCAATTTTGGAGAATGCTCCATGAGTTTATAAGAAGGTATATTCTTGTTTGTTTGAGTGAAATGTTCTGTAGATATCTGGTAGGTTCCTTTGGTTTGTATCATATATTAGCTCCAGTATTTCTCTTTTTAGTTTTTTTGTGGATGACCTGTCAGTTGGTGACAGTGGGGTATTGAATTCTCCCACTATCAATGTGTGAGTGTCTATGTACAATTTAATATTTAGTAGTGTTTTCATTACAAATGTTGATGCCCCTGTCTTTGGGATATAGATGTTAAAAACTGAAATATCATCTTGGTGGATTTTTTCTTTGATGAGTAGAAATTGTCCTTCCTCATCTCTTTTGATTAGTTCTGGTTTAAAGTCTTTTTTGTTAGATATTATAATGGCTATAACAGCTTGTGTCTTAGGTCTTTTTGCTTGGAAAATCTTTTTCCAACCCTTTACTGTGAGGTAATATCTATCTTTGATCTTGAGGCATGTTTTTTGGATGCAGCAGAAGGATGATTCCTGTTTTCCCATCCATTCTGTTATTGAATGTCTTTATTCAGGAATTGAGTATATTAATATTGAAAGATATCAATGATCAAAGATGGTTGATTCCTGTTATTCTGTTGGTGGTGGTAGTGGTGGTGGTGGTGGTGGTGGTGGTGGTGGTGGTGATGGTGGTAATATGTGCCTGTGTGTGTGTGTGTGTGTGTGTGTGTGTGTGTGTGTGTGTGTGTTTCTCTTCTTTTGGTTTTGCTGGTGTGAGATTATTTCCTGTGTTTTCATGGCTGTAGTTAACTTCCTTGGGTTGAAGTTTTCTTCAAATATCTTCTGTAAGGCTGGATTTGTAGATAGATATTGTTTGAATTTTGCATTACCATGGAATTTCTTACTTTCTTCATCTATGGTGATTGAAAATTTAGCTGGATATAGTAGTCTGGGCTGGAATCTGTGCTCTCTTAGTGTTTGCAGGACATCTGTCCAGGTCCTCTGGCTTTTAGAGTCTCCATTAAGAAGTCAGATGTTATTCTAATAGCTCAGCCTCTATGTGTCACTTGGACTTTCCCTAGCAACTTTTAGAATTTTTTTTTTTGTTCCTTATGATTAGTATTTTGATTATTGTGTGGTGAGGAGATCTTCTTTTCTTGTCCAATCTATTTGGTGTTCTGTAAACTTCTTGTCCCATTAAAGGTATTTCCTTCTTTAGGTTAGGAAATTCTTTTTCTATGATTTTATGGAAATTTTTTCTGGGATTTGAGCTGGGACTTTTTCCTTCTACTATTTCTATTATTATTAGTTTTGCTCTTTTCATAGTGTCAAAAGTTCTTTTTTTTTTTTGGATGTTTTATGCAAGGAATTTTTTTTAAAAATTTAAGATTTTCTTTGACTGATGTATTATTATTTTTCTATCATGTCTTCAATGGCTGAAATTCTTTCTTCTACCTCTTGTAATCCGTTGGTAATTTTTGTGTCTGTAGTTCCTGTTCTCTTACCTAGATTTTTGCATTTCCAAAATTCCCTCAGTTTGTGTTTTCTTTATTGTTTCTATTTCAACTTTCAGGTCTTGAACAATTTTATTCTATTCCTTCAGCTTTTATTTCTTGGCTTTTTTTTTAAGGGAGTTATTTATTACCTCAAATTTTCTATTTGCCTTTTCCTAGATTTCTTCAAAAGATTTACTTATTTCCTCTTTATTATTATTCAGAGATTTTCTATTCATTTCACATACCAACCACGGATTCCCCTCTCATCCCTCCTCCTGTCCCCCAGCCTTCTCCCCTATCCCACCCCTCATTCCCACCTCCTTCCAGGTAATGTCTCCAATGGGGTGTCAGCAGAGCCTGGTACATTCAGATGAGACAGGTCCAAGCCTTTCCTCGCTGCACCAAGGCTATGCAAACTGTCCCATTATAGGTACTGGGCTCCAAAAAGCCAGCTCATGCACCAGGGGTGGGTCCCTATTCCACTGCCTGCCTGGAGGGGCCCCTAAACAGTTCAAGCTAAACAACTGTCTTACCTATCCAGAGGGTCTAGTCCAGTACCATGGGGCTCCTCAGCTATTGGTCCACAGTTCACACCTTTCCACTAGTTTGGCTGGCTATCTCTATATATTTTCCCATCATGATCTCGATGTCCCTTGTTCATAGAATCCCTCCTCTCTCTCATTGATTGGACTCCTGGAGCTTGGCCTAGCTCCCAGGCATGAATCTCTGCATCTGCTCCCATCAGTCACTGGATGAGGGTTCATGTTTGTCCTTCTGAGTCTGGGTTACCTTAGTCAGGATGATATTTTCTAGGAATCAATCTTCTCCAAGACCCAGCTATACCACTCTTGGGCATATACCCAAGGAATGCTCAATCATACCACAAGGACACATGCTCAACTGAAGCATGGATTAAGAAAATGTGGTACATATACACAATGGAGTACTACTCAGCAGAGAAAAACAATGACATCGTGAAATTTGCAGGCAAATGGATGGACCTTATTTCCTCTTTAAGGATCTTTGAAATCTTTATAAAGTTTGCTTTAAAGTGGTTTCTTTGTGTGTCAGCTGTGTTGGAATATTCAGGTCCTGCTGAACTAAGATAGCTGGGCTCTGTGGGTGACATTTTGCCCTGGCTGTGGTTGTGTTCATATACTGGCCTCGAGGCATCTGGCATTGTGATGATTATAGATATGGGTGCTGATTTTTAGGTTTGTTTTGATGGGATGGGTGTCTTGTTCCTACATTTCTATTTCCATTCCGGTTTTCTGGCCAGAATGGTCTGTGATTTAGTACGGGGTTTCCCCCGGAAATGAGGTCTAGACTTCTGATGCCAGAATGGCCTCTGGTAGAGCAAGAGGTTTCAGTAAGATTTGAGGACTGGAGTCTGACAGCTGATGTGGCCTCTGGATGAGTTGAAGTTCCTCTGCAGGATATCAGGGCCACGATATGGTGAGAGGGTGGGGTATGGTGATTGGGGTTAGGCTGTGTGCTTACTGAGTAGGGACAGTGATCAAGCAGGAAGACTACCTGCAATGTGTTCTCTGGTCCAGTTGGGTGCTTCTTCTGGAGTTGGGAGCTGGGATACAGACAGGGGAAGCAGAGAACCTTTGGCATTTAGAAAATGGGGTCAGTCCACAGACTAGAAGACTATCGTTGATTCTCGTGACCAGCATTTCCTCTAGTGAAACAGGGAGCTTCCACTGTAGTTGTGGCGTGGGAAATGGGGATTAGGGGAGGAAGGGCGGCTGGAGGTATGCTGGGCATACACTGAGGGTGTGTTAGAGGTTTGGGGGAGGACACTTACATAGTATTCCGGTTTCAGGTTTGGCCTCTGGGCCTCTGGTAGAGGAGGGGGCCACTGCTAGAGTTGTGGGTTGGGATATGGTGATGAGGAGATGGTTATTAATATTTTGTAAATGAATAACTATGACAAAAACATACTCTCTTTTAGGAATATTGCTATTCTCATTGGTAATAGCACTCTTAGCAATAAGATTTATTTTACATAATTTTGAAGAATTTTTAAAGTCAAAGTTTCATGGTAATTAATTATTTCTAGTACAATAATAAAGGAAAAAACTTACTATATGATCTTAATTATATGACTTTATCCTGTGGTATGCCTAGATAGATACAAGGCATTTGGGTTGCTATTCTGTATGTTTTAAACCAATCTTTTCCCTTTCTCCCCATTATAAATAAAATAAGTTTCTGCATTAAAAAATTACTGACCATTTTCACCAATAGTTAAAATGATTATATACAATGAATGATAACCTAAGACAATAAGCTGAAGAGAAATGGCAATAGGAGAAAACGTCAACATCAAACATTGCATTTATTGTTTTCCATGAAATAGTTGTGGATACAAAACAATCATAAAACTTACAGGACTATAATAATTTAAGATTATGTTGTTACTATATAACAGTAAAAAAGACATACCACATCTCAATATTTTGGAAATTTATTTTAAATTATTTTTAAATTTTTCTTTAGCTTTTTTTGAGAACTACATATGTGGTATGTCTATATATTTTTAAATTTTTAATTATGTGTATATATGTGTATCTGTATATTGTTATGTGCTTATGAGGATGGATGCCCAGGAGGTCAGATGCTTCAGGCTCTTTTGAAGGTAGTAGTGGGGGCGTCCTACATTGGTGCTGGGAAATAAACTTGATTCTACTTATAGAGCAACAAGTGCCCTTAACTGGTGAACCCTGACTCTGAAAATTATTGAAATTAAAGTAAAAATCAAGAAAAAGTTTATGTACCTGAAGCAACACAATTAATCATTATGAGCAATAAACGTAACTATTAAAATTTATGCATAAGACACACATACTTTTATAACAACTTGTTTATGTTTTCTACTATGATCCAAATGTTAGTATATTTTAAGTACCCAATTATATATATATATGACATAATTAGAAGACATAAGGTTTAAATGACTATGTAATTTAAATCAGTAATTTTTAGATGAAATACATTCCAACATTTTAAATAAAATTTTATGGTTAAAAATCTTCACTGTATAAGCAAGTTATGAATAATAAATACAAAGCACATCTTCTAACGTATCATTTTATAACTTTGAAAAGTAAATCTGTCAAAAATGAGCATTTTCTAAAAGGTTAAATAAATTGTACTTCCACTGAATTAAAGCTGTTGAAAGCTCTTAAAGGTCACCTTTTCATGGGATTTCACTTATTTACAAGCCGTATTACTCATCAAAGAACTGTAAGATAGGCTTCATAGATTGGTGAAAATAACAAAGTCTGTATAGAATATATGCTATTCATGACTATGGTTGGCATGTAATATTCCTATCTTAAAATTATCAAATTAGTTAATGATCAGAAAAGATTTGGCATAAAAACAAATTACATTTGTCTAATATTTAGTTTACAGTAAGGTTGAGAATATAATTATTTCATTGATAAGCACTGAGATACACTTTTTCAAACTGAAAATGCAAAATTCCATGTCTAATGTCAATTTATCCATTTTCCTACAGTATCCATTGCCTCTCTTCTAGTATCACTTCTCCTAGATAAGTGTTTTCATTTTCAAGTCATAAATTAGTAGCATATTATCTCATTTGAATACATTTTACATTTTATCCTTTAAAAGGCTCACAGAGTAATAACTACTCTTAAAAACTGGCAAGACTCAGAGCCTAAAAAGGCATAAAATTCATGGTTTACTTTTTTATTGGAAAAAATTGGGCCAAGTGGATATAATATAATTTCCACCATGGATTAGACAAAAACTTTGGGACTCATGAAGAACTGAACAGTCCCTCACTGATCATATCATACATGATAGCTTTGTCTTTTACACCTCATTATTCTAAGGAGTTCTTCATTATTTATTTGAACATTTCTTATAGACTGTTTAATAAAAATATGTTTAATTAATTTATCAGAATGTTAGCTATTTTCATCCTTAAGCATCACTATTGTGACTCGAGAAACTGAAAAAGAAACAAAGCCTTTACTTTGTGAAGTAAACTATTATTGAGAGCCCAAATTAATTGCTAGATTCAAATAGGAAAATATAAGATGATCTATAACCTTGTGTTCCTATGGGAAATCTGTATCAGAAGACACAAAAGCAGAATTGAATTCTTTTCATGAAGATTTTGACACTGCCATTTTTTATTTGCAATGCAAACTTATTAAGCATCTTTCATATAAATGTCTACTCTTAGGATTATGAGATGGTTCAATGGTAAAAAGTATTTGCTATTCAAGCCTGATGATCCAAATCTGTATCTCTAGAATTCATATCATAAAAAGTATGATATAACAGCATAAGTGTCTGTAAATTCAGCATGTCACTGCTGGGAAATGGGAGCAGGAGGAAGTAGATTTAGTGCAAGATAAAGAGCCAGAGAGTCTACTGAATACAGTAGTGAACAAGAAAGACCCCTTGTCAAAACAAGGTGGAAGGTGAGGACTGACACTCAGTCACTCTCTGTTCTAGACACATGTGTGCCTAAATTCACACACAGGACCATTCAAGCTCACTCTCAGTCTTCATCTCTCTGTCTTTCTCCCTCTTTTTATCTCTCTCCCTGTCTCTGTCTCTGTTTCTTTCTTTTTCTCTTTCTCTCTCTCTCTCTCTCTCTCTCTCTCTCTCTCTCTCTCTCTGTGTCTGTCTGTCTCTCTCTCACACACACATGTAAGATCCTCAATGATGTTCTTAAACTAAAAGTTTTGTGTGCTTTCTCAATTCTTCTCTGTCTTACTTTTGACAAATACATGCATCTATTACTGATAGTCAGCAATGATTTCTATTCAGTAAGAGAAAAATAATTATTCTGTGTTACAATGATTAAATTTGGTTCTTCTAAAATGAATTTTGGTATAAAAAATAGAGTTAAAATTAAATATAGATCATTTCAGTATTCATTAACCTAAGGCTTGAAATACATATACATATATGTATACACATATGTATATATATACATATTATTTATTTATTTATTATGTGTGTATATGATGTATGCTTTTGTATATGTATAGTATACTCACCCATGCAAACAAATGTAATCAAGATTGACATCTGGATGTCTTCCTCTGTGGCTACCTACCTTATCTTGTTTTTGAGACATAGTCTCTCACTAAAACTGAAGCTTGCTTTGGCTAGACTCCCTGGCCAACTAGCCCCTAGTTCCTTTTCCCCATGTACCTCCTCACACACTCAGTGCTGGGGTCACAGTTATGTGCCACCATGGGAATCTATTACCTGAGCTCTGGTGATCCAGACTCTGTTTCACATGCTTCTGTGAGCCAGCTGTCCAGTCAGAATACTTTGCGTGTTTAACTAATAATCATTTGCTAATTTCTAAGGTTTCGCAGAACCTTGTTGCAAACTATCTTGTGAATGTGTCACAAGAAACATTATCAACAGTTACTTGCCTTGCATCTCTTTTGCAAATAAATTCTAATAATTCTACACTAATATAAAAATAATTTCAATTGATTTTGTTCATTTTATTCTCTATTAGTGGCCATGCTCATTTTTTGATGTAAGTTCACAAGCATGGTTATCACAATATCTATTTTTTCTCAGAATTACTTGAAACCTGTATTAGCTAAAATTTAAATTTTAGCACAAAATAACATTAAAATGAAACTAAACTGAGTTTTTGATTAATGATTGCACATGATTAATTATATTAGTATATTTTAAATTTGAATCAGATCATACATATATTTAATCAATTGTCATATGAAAAACTAGTACTCCTTAAAACAATAAGGCTTATATGTGTGGGATATGAATAATTGAAAATGTGACTTATTTTGTCAACTCAACCAATGATCTGAAATACAAAAGGAGACACTTTCATGCTTTGATTTTATTCTAGTAATGTGTAAAGAAACTTAGAGCACCAATCTCTTCATGTAGACAGGAACATTTTTCTATAACCATATTGTTCTTTTTTTTTTTTTTTTTTTGGTTTTTCGAGACAGGGTTTCTCTGTGTAGCTTTGCGCCTTTCCTGGAACTTACTTGGTAGACCAGGCTGACCTCGAACTCACAGAGATCCACCTGCCTCTGCCTCCCGAGTGCTGGGATTAAAGGCATGCGCCACCACCGCCCGGCCCATATTGTTCTATGTTGAACAAAACTAAACTTTATTTTCTGTTGCCTGTAATTATCATTGACCATTTTAATTCCCATTGTTACCTTGGGGTTGGTTTCCAACTTCTCAGTTTCTGAAATGCTTTGCATAACAGGAAGTTACCAGGGTATTTCCTTTAAATAGCCAGAAGTATAAGTGTATCGGAGAAAGACCCCTGACAGCAAGTCTAGCAGCTAAGCACAACAGGAAAAGAAGCACTTTGACATGCTCACACCGAGTCTCTAAATGTAACTCAATCTGTATTGGGAATTGTTTTCATTGAAAAAGATGTAAAGTGTTAAGTGTCATCTATCAGATATTAGCAAAATATTCATAGCTAGAGATATATTCCCAGCCATTCTAACTTTTCACAAGCATAGACAGATAAAGAACCCAACATGTGGCTTTGGGGAATGAAAACGCACTGGGAAGGAGGGCTCAGTGTCAACAGAAAGACCTTCCAAGGCACAGTCCCTGCATACACCACTGTAGTTCATTATATAATTTAATAGTTTTAGTATTCAATAGCTTACCAGCGGCTGGAGAAAGCACATAAGACCACAGGTGCTTTGAGCAAATATTTCTCCACATTAAATGAAATCTGTATTGAGATTAAGTTACTCCTAAGTAGAAGAAAATTAAAATTCAAAATGCACTCTCAATGGTTTCCTACTCTAGTATATTGTATTCCTTATGAAAAATTTACATAAACCTGAGTCTTTAAGAAATGATTTCATATAATTATTTTATGGTAAATGAAATGGGTTAAAATATGTGTGCCTTTACTAACAAAGATTATTAGGGAGCAGATAAAAAGAATGGGTTTTTAAAGGATCCTTGGTGTTTAATGCACTCATTTTATTGTTTTTATTGATATGCTTATTGTCCAGGCACTGAAAGCTATATAACTTTGGGGACACAGTGTAAAGGAAACTGGAGAACCTTTTATTAAAAACATTAGCAACAAAAACTAAAACAAAACAGACAACCACTGTAATAACTATTACAAAGAAACAATATTTACTGAATACCAGAAGTAATAAGATATTTACATTTTTATATTAAATACCTGAGGTTTGTTTCAGCTATCTTGTCAATGGTACTCTTGAGGTTATTATTGATGATGATGATGATGTGTATCCTTTTAGTGTCACCTGGTAATTAATGCAATTTATGAATTTTTCACTCTTTCCCTAAGTAGTCAAAAATATGATCTTGAACATCCATTCAAGATATGCCTGATAAAATTTCAATTTATGGAAATACAAGTTGTGTTTCAGAAGAATAGACTAATACTTGTAAAGGTGATTAGCAACAAACAGCTCTAGTGCATTTATGCTGAGCTGGGATAACTATGTTCCAAGATATTCTTTAGATTTTGGTAGAAAATGAAATATAGTCCCAGTTAATTTCTTATATGATAGGCTCTTAAATCTGAATAGTTAAATTCATACTTTTCCATTTTGGGGGAATTTTCTCATGAAGGAAGTATCAGTAGAAATGCAGAATGAAACACTGACAAGATAGTTTGAGAAGTAAAGAGTTTTTCTGTTATGTTCTCAAAGGAAACAATTGTATTTTACAAAGAAAGACAAATATTTAAAATTCATATTTTACTTAACTAAAAGAGGGTATATATATATATATATATATATATATATATATATATAT
>CABHPP010001104.1:43481-55245 GCA_902168425.1 Peromyscus attwateri | reverse complement strand
GGGGGGGGGGCGGGTGTTGTAGTGGTGGTTTTCTTGTTTGTTTGTTTATTTGTTGTTGCTTACCTGAGAGGAGATTTGTTTATTTTTGTTATTTCTCCACCATAACACATTTCAGACATTAGTCTCTGCACAAAGAGACTAAACATAAACCGAGTTTCTATCCTCATTAAACATAAGATTAAAAGTTGCATACTTAAAAAAAAAAAAAAAAGCTTAGGGAGCTGGAGTAACTCCAGTTCCACATGATGCAGAGCTCTCTTCTGGCCCTCTCCTACATGTATGTAGTGCACATAAACTCATGCAGGTGTACACATATACACATAAAGTTATCAAATAAACGAACAAATCTTGTTTTAAAAGTTAGAACAGTATGTCTTATTCAAGGAAATAAAACTTAAAGAGACAGAAATTGGCCAGAGTCAGAACACAGCAGGTGGGGGGGAGTCAGCCCCAGCGTGAAGCACAGTCCTTTTTCCTTCTGAAAGGATGGGCAGTGCCAGTCAAGACAGCAAACCCACAGTTCTCCACTTCTGGAGTGACTACTTCATCCACATCTCCAAGATTCTGCCATGGTGAAAAGCAGCTTTAAAAACCGAACACTCTAAGTGGCCCACGCCTTGTGAGCCAAGAGTCACCAATGCATCCCACCAAACACTAAGAGATTTTTGCCTGCTTCTCTCATTGAATTGCCCCCCTTGATGCTCAGGTCAGAGGTTTAGAAGACTGAGAAGCTGCAGCTTGCAGTGCCTCAGTTACCTTTCAGATCCCTCGAAATCAACAGTGTCTGTGCGGATGGAAGCCAGGTGCAGAGCCCAGAAGACTAAACAGCAAAGAGGTCCATGCCCTTGTCAGGGCCATCCACCCCTGGCTTCTCCACTTGAAGCCATTTGTCCTTCCAAATACCGTTTGAGTGGTCCCCACTGGGAAGACTCTCTGAGCTCCATCACCAACAACCACCCAACCTCCCTTCAGACTTGAACTACTTGATAAACTTGATAATTCTGTCAAGTTTTCTCTTAACATGGTGTACCCAACACTGGAGTCATTCCAGTTAAATAAGAAGGATTTGAGATTATTAACTTGAGTGGGGGACTCACTATGTATCCCAAGATAGCTTTGAATTTGCAATCCTCTTGCCTTGTCTCCTCCTGAGTGTTGGGATTACAAACCTATTCCACCATGCATAGACTTCAAAACTTCTCTCCTTAAACTTACCTTGGTAATTAGAGGGATATTTGGAAAATATTTGAGAAAGGAATGATCAGTGGTTACTTTTTCCCATTTAAACAAAGTGCATTATGTGTATTCAAAAGGAAAATGCCTCTTTGTTATTGGGACCACTGCTTTTCAAAACCTGAAGTGTACCTGGATTGCCTGGAGAGCCTGGTGAACTGCAGGGGATGAGTTTAATAGGCTTGGGTGGAACCAGAGTCTGCATGTCTGATACGCTCCTAGGTGATGACGCTCCTAGGTGATGTGGGTGGCGTAGATGAAGCAGGAGGACTCATTATGCTTTGCGAAGCAAGGATACAGAACTCTTCTTGGATAGACCACAGGCCTTTGCTCTAAAGAGCCAGAAGAAGAGGTCGCCCTGTTAGTCAAGGATAACCAAGCTAACTAAGCACCCCTGCAACCGAGTAAAACCAGCAAAGACATACTTTTCTTGTGACGGAAGGCCTGGAAAACGCAGGAAGAAGGGCTTATTCGGGGTCCTCATGGCAGGGGAGACAGTGGGCATGCGGCAGACGGTCACATCGCATCAATAGTCAGGAAGAAGAAAGATGAACACTGGTGCTCAGCTCGCTTCCTCCTTCGTCCATTTTTATGCAGTCTGGGTCCCCAGCCCACTGGGGTGCTGCTGCCCACGCTCAGGGTGGCTCTTCCTCCCCAGTTAAATTGCTCTGGAAACACCCTTATAGACATGCCCAGGGATGTGTCTCCTAGTGATTCCAGATCCACTCAAGTTGACATTGAAGATGTGTCCCTCAAAGAGAGATGCTGAAGTCCATCTTGGTCTATCTGGTGCTGCTCTGAAATAGGGTGATGTGTAAATAGTGTAAAATCACTGCTCATGTTATGGAGGCCAGGGAGTCTAAGAGCAAGGTTCTGGCTGGTTCAGAGGCAGTAAAGGGTCTGGTGTTTGTTTCCAACATGATGTCTCAGTAGGAAAGGGGCAGTGAACCTGTGCATGGCAGAAGAGAAGGAAGAGAGAAAAGGGGCCTGGCTAGGTCCCTAAGTGCCACCCCCACTTGGTTTTGAGATAGACTCTAATATAGGGAGGATGTACTTGAACTTATAATCCTCCTGCCTCCACTTCCCAAATGCTAGGATGACAGGCATCGGCCACCATGCCAGCTTTCTATGGTGCTAGGGATAGAGCCTAAGGCTTCATGCACACTAATCAAAGCACTCTACCAATGGAGCTACATCCTCAGCCGCTTTCTCAGCCCCTTCATTAGGTCACTAGCATCAGTGTGAAGGCTCTGGCCTCAGAGTTTACCACTTAGAGACCTTACCTCTTAATACGTCACATGGATTTCACAGGGGACACAAACATTCAAGTCATAATAAAGCTACAACCCTAGTACCTGTGAATGGGACCTCATTTGGAAACCTGGCCTCTGGAGACGGAACTAAGTTAAGCTAAGGTCATACTGGAGTAGGGTGGGCCCTTCTCTCAACCTAATTGGCACCATTTTTTATTGTTGACGTTTTGGTTATTTTGTTGTTTTGAAGGAGCCACAGTAGGGTTTTTCTAATGCTCCTACTTGTGATACTTCTTAGTTCTACATCATCACTGTACTCCTCAGGACTGAATTCAGAAAGTGGCATTCTTCTCAGAAGAGACTGGGGGTGCAGAAAGACACAGCACAGGGGAGAGACAACGTGTGACCATGAGACACAGGCGGAAGTGACGCATGCACAAGCTTCAGTGGCAGACACTAGAAGCTAAGGAAGAGACCAAGGAGGAGTGTCCCGCAGAACCTTCACAGGCAGCTGGCTCCTCGGGTGCCTTTGCTTCCCAGCCTCGCTTCCAGAACCGAGACAGTAGACACTGCTATCCTCGGCTGCTTCCTTGGTCTGTGGCTTTTTATATATATATATATGCAAGCTTTGGGGTTCACACAGAGCATAGGAATAGCACCGGCTGCCCGGGATATGGAGCATGAGCGGCAGGGAGCTGTGAATGGCCCTCTAAGAAAAACATCCCTAGAAATGGGGAGGACATCAGGCCAGCCATGTCACATGACAGAGAATGACTTCTCGTCTGGGAGGTTGTATGTGCAAATGCACTCACACAACCGTGCAGAGGGTAGTTTAGAAGATGTCCACATCTCACTACAGAAATCTATTCACATTAAGTTTGCACAGGAATTAGTAAAAGAGGCTGATGAGTGGTTTATCAAGTAACCGAAGGACCAAGCAATACCTCCTTCAGAACTTTCAGGATCCCAGGCAAAGGTTTGAACAAACATGGATGCTTGCCTCTCACTCTCCCCCTACATCTGCATTTAGCTGGTCTGAAATGTAGTAAGCATTCATAGGCTGTGAGCATTCCTCAGGCGATCCAATGTCCAGCTGGGGTTGAGAATCACTGTTAAAGATCTAAACCTTCAGAGGCAGGATCAGCCTAGGAGCCATCATCCACGAGTGTTCCTTAATCATGTGCTTAGCACCTGAAGTAAGCAACATCATGCAGGTTGAGGTTGGAAGTTCTGATGTCTAGATTGCTAGTACCAACTCCTATGGACAGTTCCCCCCAACATGAACCCCCACCCTGTAAGGGCAGAGTTTCCATAGTTAGTTTTGATAGTGATGGTGGGTCACATGGATGCAGCCCCATCCATTTGTCTGCCTGCTTTAAGGTTCATAGACCTGCGTTGCCAATTGTCCAATGTCTGAAAACAGCTGTGTTTATGGTATCCAACCACTGACCTGCTTACAGCAGGTAGACAAGTTTGCTAGGACAGTCCGGACAAAGTAACGCAAATGGAGTGTCTTAGGGCAACAGACATTCTTTCTCTCACAGTTCTAAAGGCCAGAGTACAAAGTCAAGACAGGAGGAAGAGGGTTCCTTCCCGAGGATTCTGAGGCACAGCCTGAGTCCACACCTCTCCCCTGGGTTCTGATAGTAGCTCATTGGCATTCCAACATCATAACTCGGAGCTCTGCCTCTGCTGTGACGTGGTCACCTTCCCTCTGGATCTGTCCCTGTGTCCCTTTTCCTCTTCATCAAAGGACACCAGTCAGACTGGATTAAGGGCCCACCCTCTTCCAGAATGACCTCATCTAAGCTAATTGCATCTGCAACAACCTTACTTCTAAATATGGTTACATTCTGGGTTTCCAGGAAAGACATGTGCTTTAGGGTTCTAGGGTGACATTTCACTCAGGACAGTGGGTCACTATGATGCTGTTACTCCAAAATAGAATTTTCACTTGAACTGCACACTCCAGGCCAGAGGGTTGTTTTTTTTTTTTTTTATTTATTTTGAGAGCTTTTTTTTTTCCCCTCACAATACTCTAAACCAGAGCAATTTAACAGTTTTAGATGAATTAGGGTCACATAGTAAAAAAAAAAAAAAAAAATAGCCCAGTATCCTGTAAGTGCAGGTTCCAGGCCCCACACAAACCCTGAGAGGACATAGCCTCAGAAGCTGCAGACCAGGAACCTGAATTGTTGAGGGCTCTTTGGACTGTCCCGGTGAACGTCCACCTGGGGCACCGCATTGCACAAGAGTCTCCTGTATTTTGCCGTGAGGAGCTGAATTCAGTTCTTAAGGGAGATAGTAAGTCAGAGCTCTCCAAAGAAACAGAACTAATCACATGTAAGAAGACAAACAGAAAGATACTGGTTTAAGTGATGACAGAGAGGTTGACAAATTCAAAATCTTCAAAGTGGGCTGGCAGGCTAGAGACCAGGGAAGACTCCGGGCTATAGCCGCAGGTGGAAGGCAGACTATCCAGAGACTGCTCTGATCCTCAGGGGTGGGGGCGGAGATCTGCCTCCTGTTCTAGTCTGGGCTTCAACTACCGAGATGACCCCCAGGCCCCCAACACACACGCATACACAATGGAAGACATCAATTTGCTTTCCTCAAAACCTACCAGTTCTAATGTCAATCTCATGCAAAAACATTTCAGAAGCATCCTGAATAGTGTTTGACCACTTATCTGGATACCATGACCCAGCCACACTCACACACTAAATCACCCATCATGTGAACTCTCACAAAATCTGGCGCTGGAAGAGACCCAGTTTGAGGAGAGCAAGAGGCAGGAGAGATGAAACCCTTCTTTCAATTTCATAAAGTTGGGAGTCTGGCCCTAGACACCAGCCTTGGAGGTTTCCATGGAGACACAGATCATCAGACCCCATCAGGAATCAGTAAATCTGGGTATAATTGAGGCTTCTATAATCAATCAATTCCTTCTGTTATATTTAGAAATTACTAGTGTACACATAATAGTTTCCTAAGTGTATCTAGTGCAGACATACTTAGTAAACATACACAATACATTTCTATACAAGAGCAAATAATTGTTTACAAACATCAGCTAGAAGCCTGCTATATAGATACTACCCATGATGTGCTTGTAGAAATCTCCACATCCACGTGCAAAGCAGAGCCCAGTGTCCTGTTACCACTTAGCCTCTCTCTGTAGCCTTGCTCACAGTGTCTGATTCTGTACCTGGTGCAGGAAGGTGGGCATAATACATCACAACAACCAGTGGACTACCACATCTGTTCAAAAGAAATAGAGAAGGAAAGACCACTTGGGGTGGGGATGGGGCGGGGGGGGGGCCGCACGGGGCTGGCTCCAGGTGACATTTGGGTGGGACAAAAAGGTGTCACTAAGCTGAGAGGGTAGAAGTGAACTGAGAGAGAGGGGGAACAGAAAGCAAAAATTCAGGGGATGGAAACTCAGATTCTCCGGATGACAGGGTGGAGATCTGGGTGAAGGTTGGATACCGAAGATGTCTCATAGCCTGTCCACACTTTGATCCCCAACCACCCTCAAGTTATACTGTTTAGAGCCCTAATGTTAGATGTTCAGTAAAAGGCAAACTGTCAATAACAAGAGGGCAGATTTGGGTGATTCCAAAGTTATAAGGGTTCCCTAGAATGAGGCCGTCCACCTAGGCTGATGTCCAGAGAGTCCTGGCCCCTTGCACATCTGAAAGCCATAAGATCTCAGGCTAGAGGCGATTTTTTTTTCTCTCCCTCAGCCTTTTCACCCCCATTCATTCATCCCAACAAAAATATCCCCACGTCCTCTCTAGGCGCTCAGGGTCATGTGAGCCCCAGGGGTGTGGGGTATTATCAGTATTTCAGAGCAAACTTCTTCAGGTCCCCTATTGCCTGCAAGGCTTGCGAGTCTATCAGAGTAAGCCATCAAGGTGTTTATGAGCTGGCAAACTGCCTGGACCACAGGAGTGCAGCTGTGTGAGAGACCAAGAAGATTCCTCAGCCTGAGTTCTGGCTCTTCTCCCTTTTCCTCTTGGAAAACAAGAAACGAAGCCTCTTAACATGAAGCAATAGTTGCTGTTGATTATGAAAATAGAAATGACACATCTGTGTGAAGATAGTCCCTGATTTCTAATTCAGTGCCTCCCCCACCTTTGTTTCCTTCCTTAGTTTGAGTCCAAAAGGGAGCCCTGCCACCCATTCTTTTTTGTCCCAGGGCACATGGTCACAGAGATAAATCCCTCCCTGGGCACAGTCAGCCCCCTATTGTCATCAGGCCCAAATCAGTGACCTCATCCCCCAATAACCAATCCCTCTAGAATGCACCTTGCAAAGCAGACCTCTCTCTTTTTGGAAGTGCCTTTTTAAATAGGATCAAAGTTGTTGTTTAAAAAAAAAACAACCTGCTGGGTATAAGAAAGAACACTGTCTGGGTCAGGGTTGTGGCTCAGGGGTAGAGTGGTGTTTAGTGTACGTAAGGTCCTGGGTTGATTCCCAGGATCCGAGAAACAAACCCGTTGTCAAGGTAAGAATATAGGATAAGGAGCCATTAGGATTCTCTTCCTTCACCTTAAGTATATGCACGGGGATATTTAGGTGATGCTAACAGTGGATTTAAATATGTTTTCGCTAATATTACCAGTTGCAGTGAGTGCACCTCCCCTCTTTGTTTCTGAATATTTCAGAACCTCATCTGTCAGATGTTTGTTGTTCATTTGCTGTATGCACGGCTGTGCGCTGGTCATGGAGGAAAAGGTCACCAGGCAGTATGCAATCTAGCTGGAGATAAGCAGACAGACTTACATGTTCAGTGATAGCCTCAGTCAGTCCGTGTCTTCTACTCTCTCTGTCTTCTACTCTCTGTGCCACCAAACTCTCCACCCATGGCAATCTAGCTCCAGTCCCCTGCTCTATGACAAGGTCTTAGCCTCTCCAGGTAGCTTGTCCTTTTTCTAAACGCCAGTTTCAACATCCCAGGAATCCACTCCCTTGTGCACAGCCTTCGCTGATGATTTAATGGTCCGGTCAGTATTATATTCATCCCTTCAGCTGAGTTGTGTTTTTTTTTTTTCTGAGGCCATTGCGGGGGTAGGAAGGCAATCTCATGCCTTTGCATTCTCTCATACAAGTAGCACATGGAAAGGATTCAACAGTCCACGGATAATGCCCAGGGCTTAGACCACAAGGTTTGCATTTACTTCGAACCTTATACACAGTACCTGTTTAGCCCTCCAGGAGTTCAGACAGAAGCAGAGACTACTTCTTCACTTTCCAGAAGGAGGCCCTATACAAGCCAGCCAGCTCTGATGTTATCAACATCCTTTCTATAATCCTACATAAGTATTCTTTTAAAAATCAATGCCCATCTCAGTCTGAGGCACCTAAGAACCACATCCACATGTATGTATCAAAATGAGACATAATCACATAGGTAGGTGAGTGGCATCCTTTAAGGGCTGATGGAAATGGATCTATAAATTGTCCCAAGTGTCTTCACATAAGCAGCTGTGAGAAACCACCACATCAGCGTGGTGAGAGCCTTCACTCCGCCCAGGGTTTAGGTTCTAAGCATCAGTAATTTTTACTGAGATGTTTGTGGTTTGTCTAAATGAATCAACTGCAATTATCTTTCAAGCTTCAGATTCTCGCCAACAAGATCAGAGAACTGTCATTATGGAGGGTCCCACGTCCCCCAGGACTCCAGAGTTTACTAATAACATACCATATTTCTGTGCCTCCATTAACTACTGGGGAGGTCTTTTGGAAATCCAAGACAGCCATGTTGAGTTAGAAGATAACCAGTGCTATCCAAAAGCTTAACATTCAAAACTCTTATTCCAGCCGGGCGGTGGTGGCGCATGCCTTTAATCCCAGCACTTGGGAGGCAGAGACAGGTGGATCTCTGTGAGTTCGAGGCCAGCCTGGGCTACCAAGTGAGTTCCAGGAAAGGTGCAAAGCTACACAGAGAATCCCTGTCTCGAAAAACCAAAACAAACAAACAAACAAACAAACAAACAAAAAACAAAAAACTCTTATTCCTACAGGTGTCATCAGTGCCTGGGGAAGGTCTTAGCTCTGCTGGAACCATTTGCTTTGTGGTCCTGGGCCTGTTTGTGCAGCCAAGAGCAAGACTCTGGCCCACTAGCTCAATTTCCCAAACCAAATCCTACAGAAAGAAGAGCAACTCTACCTCCCTTGCCTCTTACATGTAGTTTAGTTTAGTTTAATTTTGAGACAGGCTTTCTTACTACAGCTTGCTAAGCTATAGTATGTAAAACCCAAGCTTGCTTCAAACTCATAGAAATCCTCCTGCCTCAGTCTCCTGAGTGCTAGGATTACAAGTGTGTGCAGCCATGCTTGGCTTTGTACATGTTTTGAGTTGAGTAAGACATGGAAGGAATGTATTGAATTCTAGAAATCTGGTATCTAAATGCCCTGTGCTGACCACTGTTTCCAGGAACAGAGCCATGTTTAACACACTGCTATTCAATCAGCATCCCTAGGGACTCAGTTTCCCTTAACTGGAACAACCGCAGACTATCCCAGGCTTCTACAAGCATAGCCTAGTGAATGGCTTGCAGAGATGGTGCCTCCCTGCTGCACCCCAGTGTGTGACACCTTGGGCTGAGAGGAATTGCCTTCAGCCTAGGATTGAAGCCCACTTTTAAGTTGTTAGGACCGTTAATTCTGCCCAGTCTTGGTGGAGACGGAATCCCATTGTGCACTGGTATCCTGTAATAGCACACATGCATTTAAATCCACACTCACTTCCTCCATCTTTCTTCTTGTTTACTTTTACACCACTGTAGCAGAAGTAGCTCAAGATGAATTTGGTTCAGGATTTCAGACAGTATAATCTATCCTATCAAGGAAGATATGGAAGAGTTTGTGTCAGAGGGAGTGTGTGGTGTAGACTCCTTACAGAGCAGTAGGCCAGGAAATAGAGAGAGACTGGCTAGAACCAGGGAGGGTCCTAATTATCTAAGGCCAGCTCCCAATAACCTACTTCCAGTAGTCAGACCCCGTCTCCTAAAGATTCCAACATCCTACCAGAATAGTGCCATCAGCCAGGGAGCATGAGCCCGGGTGACGGTTCAGATTCAAACCATTACATCATCCCTCAATAGTCATCCTCCTCCCTTCTGCTCTTGAACCCTAAAATCAAGTTGGGATGTTCCTGGCCCCTCTAGTAACTTGCATTTAGAACAAGACCCATGGTCATTTGTTTTTTAAACTCGTGGCTAAGGATTAAACCTTTCCCTAAATTCCAGTTTCTTTCTCCTGATCTCAGATGGGAATAAAGGGCCGGGAGCAAGAGGATCAGTTTTTCTTACTCCATTTTGCACATGTATAGCTTATAAAAAACTTTTATTCTTTATAACCTTTTTTTAAAAACATAATCAGGTTCAAGACAAGATGTAATGTGTTTCTACAAACTTCTTGAGCATTTTAAAGGCCATTTTCAGCCACAGCAAAAGCTGTATCTTTAGTTATTCGAGCTCAATTACCTTGGCCCAGAATATCACAGGAAACCCAGGAGAGACAAGGGTTGCATGTGGCTCCCTCCAGCACTGTGTCCTGCCTGCAGCTAGCTGCAAGTTATCTTCAATGTGCACAGACTTTGAAATGCTTGGGCACCGTGGAGACAGAAGAGAGGCATGGGACACCTGAGCAACAAGGGAGTGAAGACACAAACACATTCTAAATCAACACTTCCTAGATCTCCCATCTTGTTGTCTGGCCCCTCACTAGAAGTTGCCGGTACCACCAACGATGTGGGGAAGAGAAGACAGATGTTTGTAGATCTTAGCATCTGGTAGTTGGAGTTTCTGGTTCAGTGTAGGAGCAATCATCCAGGGCAGGCTATGTGTAAAGAAATCAGTATTATACCTGGCACACCAGACAGCATTCAGCGGTTGGCAGTTATGATGATGACTACAGCAAACATCCAAGAAGTGGGACCTGTTGTTTTTACTGCTTCTCTCTCACCCAGACACTTATCAAAATCCCCGGGATATTTTGGTGAAGATATTGTTCATCCAATGCCACTGGAATACAAATTTGTAAATAACATATAGAATAGTATGTTTATCTATAACACCTGATCTTTACACTAACATTTTATTATACTTCAATACAGTTCTATTATTTATTCCAGCTAAATAATTTCTGTTATATTATTGTATAATTATGATTATGTCATGTATAATTTGCTACAAAACCATAAATAATCTAAATCCATTTAATGAGGGGAAAAAAGCCTTTTTTTTAGTGTTATCTAATAAACATCTGATGTAAGCTAAAAACGTGAGCTACAAGAACATTAAAATTAGATCTATTTATTTTTTGTGTATGAGTGTTTTGCCTGAATGTATCTAAGCATACCATGTGTGTTCCTGGGGCTAAAAGAGGTGCTGGAACCCCTGGAGTTACAGATGGTTGTGAGCCGCCACATGGGTGCTGAGAACAGAACCCAAGTTCTCTGGAAGAGCAGCCCATGCTCTTAACGGCTGAGCCTTCTCTCCGGCCCCCACACAGACAATTAAAAACTGTTAGGAGCAGTAAAATGGCACAGTGGGGGCAAGTGCTTGCCTCATGGGCCTGGCGATCTGAGTTCCCTCACCGAGCCCACATAAACAAGCTGCACGATCTGTAATCCCAGCACTCTTCCAGAAAGGTGTGCTGGAGACAAGAGGATCAGCGGGAAGCTCATGGACCAGCTGGCTCTCATTATACAGCCCAGGAGAACTAAGAGACCCTCCCTCCCTCAGCAAGGTGGAAGGACAGAACCGACTTCCAGTTGTCCTCTGAACTCCAAAAGTAAGCAGCGGCACACAACTGTCCACATTCACATACACACAGCCACCCCCACACACATACACACACAGGCATACACACGTATATACGTATGCACATGCATATACACATTAGATAAATAAATAAGTAAATTTAAATTTTTAAATAGTAAAATAACACTTTTGCAATGTTGGCTGTCCTTAAACTCACAGAGATCAGCCTACCTCTGCCTCCAAAGTTCTGGGATTAAAGGTATGTACCACTACACCCAGCATAAAATAATAATTAAAAAAATATTTTTCTAGAATTAAATTTTTTTCCTAGGAACCATACCAAGTAAGTAAAAATAGGTTAAATTACTTTTTATCAATTTTATCTTTTAGTTAGTCAAAGTAACTAAAAAAATACCACAAGTTCAATGTGTAATCAATATACAAAGTTATTAATTACATTTTGACTTTTATACTGTCTTTTAAAAGCAGGATTTTGTTGTTGTT
>CABHPP010001104.1:0-25370 GCA_902168425.1 Peromyscus attwateri | reverse complement strand
AAAAGTCCAAGGTTGTCTTCAGTTACTGAACAAGTTAGAAGCCAGCCTGAGATCCTCCCATCTCAGAAAATCAAAAGAAAAAGAAAAGATTAAAAGAATGCTGTGTGGAATGTGTTTCTTTTCATGAATCCTCACCATGTGAGACGTTAATTTAGAGATCCCTGGGTTATGCCTTGTTTAGTTTCTGCCTAGATAATGTTTTACTTTGTGGAGACACAGTCTTTTCACCTTAAGAAAAGCGTGGGGAAACGAACCCAGGTAAACACAAAGCGTCCCTGTGTGAGGCGAGTGTGTAAAGAAGTACCTTCGGTGCTTTTTAGCTCCATTGGGTTGGTTAGTTACTTTGCATTATGAAAATAAATCCATTACATGACTTGTTAGTATTTTGTTTTTCAAACAAAATACAAAAGTAGTTAAGAGACAAAAAATTATTCACTGAAGGTTTGTGGATATGCCACCATACGTTTAGTGACAATGTAAATCTAAACTCCCGTGATGGTTTAAATGGATCGTCAAGATGGCAGGATCTATGCTCACGACGGAGACAAAGCTCTGGGCAGGTCAGTGAGGAAGTTTCCAGATTACACTGACTGAGACAGGAGACCCACTCTAGAGGTGGGCGGCCCCATTCCTTTTGAATCCGGGACTGAACAAAAGGGAGAAAGCAAGCTGATGAGAGGCGTTCCTGGATATGGATGCCCTGAAACGAGCTACCTCCAGCTGCCGCCGCCATGCCCTCCCCAACCTTAAGGGTCTGTACTCCTGAACTGTGGGCCAAGTAAACCCTCTCTCCCTGCCGCTGCTTTTGTGGGGGATTTTGTTACACCAACCAGATGAGTAACTAAGCCGTTCTCCTCCTATGTCTCACAAACGGAAGAGTCGGTGGGAACGCGTGGACAATTCTCCCGGCTTAGACCTGTTCCTGAGCTAAGATCTCACTTCATGACGATTGATTGTCCAGATGACTGAGGAAGACCAACTGTGACAAGCATTGCCTGGATTTAGCCAATTATTTCCCACCCTAGTAAGCAAGCACATAAAAACTGTATTTATGTATACTGTAATTATTAACCAATCAGTGTTGAATTCATTAAGGCAAAAACTGGGGATATCATGATATTTTAAAGTGTCAGATTCTGAAGAATCAATAAGAAGGGAAATTCCCAGTTTCCACATATGACGTTAAATCCCCCTCCCCCTATTTTTTTCTAACTAGAGGATGCAGGGGGAAGTGTTTCATTAAAATGTAAATTAAAAATAAAAATTTACAGGCCTGGAGAAATGGCTCAGCGGTTAAGAGCACTGACTGCTCTTCCAGAGGACTCAGGTTCAATTCCCAGCACCCACATGGCAGCTCACAACTGTCTGTAACTCCAGTGCCAGGGGATCCGACACCCTCACACAGACATGCATGCAGGCAAAATGCCAATGCGCATAAAATAAACAATAAAAATTTATAATGCATGTGTTACTAACATGGATAAATATTTTTCACCTTCCTTCTGGACATGAGTGCTTGGATATGAGTGAGTACAGTACATAATCTGGTTTGTAGGTGTATGTACCATAGTTTGAATATAGCCTAGTCAAACAATATTCTTTTGCTTTGGGAAATGCATTTGTGAGAAAGCTGGTAGATTATGTATAGCTTTCATAGCTGTACAAATGCATCTGTAAGATTGCAGATGATTCCGCTATTCAAACCAAACCGACAGTTACATTTTCCCCCATGTGCAAAGTTACCAGCTGAAACAGCTTATGGCAGAGGACCTCAAACCGGTTTTTAGCAGAACTACGTGAAACAGTTCTCAGTGGTGGTTTCTAGACATCCAGGGAATTTGTTGCCCTAGATTTTCTTCTGAAAGGCAGAAGCCCCAGCAGCCTGCTGCTAACTGTACTTTAGAGTATCTTTCTATCCATTATCAAAACTCACCCTTTAATTTAAAAAGGTGGTGGTAGGGAGCAAAAAGAAACTATGTCAAAATAGGGGTACTAAATAAAAATCCTACAAAGAAACAGCAGCCTGCACTGTGCACATGTTCAAAGACAATCTCCGCAGAGTGTCTGTTGGAAAGCCACAGTGAAAACAGGCAGGTAAAGATGAATCGTAAGAATTAAGAGCCAGAGCAGAGCAGTCCTATCGGCCAGTGCGAAAGAACGGATAAGAAGAGCGGTCAGAGAGGAGGAGGAAAGGAATCGCTCATAAGAAATTTTAAAATAAAAGGGGTGACTTTCTAAGAATTAGGGAAAGAAAAAAAAATGTAGTTTGTTATACCTTCTAATTTTTTTTCTTTTTAAATAGTGAACAGCAGAAAGAGGAGATTTATTCAGTGTAGCCACACTGGGAAGAGGGGCAATTTATGCAGAACCGAAGAGTCCGGCCAAGGTGTGGTCCCCTGCCTGTCACCATGTCAGCTCCAAGTCTCCCCTGCAAAGTGCTAAGTCTTTCTCCAGAAAACAAGTTCCATTTCTAGCCAACAGGGCCCTCCTCTGACTGTCCCCAGGGCTTCAGCCATTTCTTCGACCAGCCAGAGATCATGGAGAGCTAGCTGACATCCAGTTTACTACGGAACCAAGGCTGAGCTTCTGATTCTCCTGTCTCTTCCTCCTGAGGGCTTAGATTACAGACTGCATCACTTTGCACTTTGTTTATGTGGTGCTAGGCACACAATCCAGTGCTCCATGCATGCTAGGCAAGCACTCTACCAATGAATCCACATCCCCAACCTTTTTACCTCTTAATTAAAAAAAAAAAAGAAGTTACATTGCTGAAGAGATACATTGGGAAGAACTAGATGATGAAGAAGGAGCTTGGAGAAATTTAAAAATGAATCTGGGATAACTGAAGATGATGCAGACTTTGATTTAATTTTTGGAAGTCTGAGTCAGAGCAGATGGCTACATGCAACTACATGCAATAAGACAGATAACCAGCCGGGCGGTGGTGGCACACGTCTTTAATCCCAGCTCTAGGGAGGCAGAGGCAGGCGGATCTCAGCCTGGTCTACAGAGTGAGATCCAGGACAGGCAACAAAACTACACAGAGAAACCCTGTCTCAAACAAACAAATAAAACTAAGACAGATAACTGTAAACATTGTCTGTCCCCATAAAATAACCAACCAACCAAAGGTAAATAGCTAGGCTCTTCCACCTCACCGACAGAGGAACATTTGCAGGTCTCTGTAGTTTGCTCGTTTCAGTTCAAGAATTGCTTATACAGTGTTGAACTTCACGGCCACACAGTTGGTTCAGTTTAGGCAAGATGCTCTCCTCGGCTTTTCTAAGAGAATGACCGCCCCAAATCCTGGTTAACAGACTTCAGCCCTAAGCACCTGCTTCCTGTGGGTCATGTGACTTGCTGGGTGGCCACTGGAATACGGTGCCACCCAGGCAGAATGTAGGCTTGCCTTATGCTCACTCAAGGTACCACTGAGGTCCTCTGAGAAGCTTCTTCTTCTGGGGTAATACCAGCTGACTTTAGATTGTTTTTCTTCGCAGATGAAACTACAGTGCTGCCTCTTGGGGAGCCCCAGGGAGCCCTTGCATTGTCGGAGAGACCTAGGCAAGCTGGGGAAGGGAGGGGCCAGTTTTCTATGGGACTTTCCATTATTCTCTTGTCCTCAGCTGACCTGTGTTGTAGCAGAATGTGGAGGCCCTCCAGAATTCCGGGGCTCCCCTCTTTTTTCTGTGTCTTCTCCTCCAGGGCATCTGGGATGGGTTTCCTTCCATCAGCAACCACGGCCTGGACGCCCAGTCTATCTTCACCAATGCTGAACCTCTTTCTCTCTTCCCCCCTTTCTCCCTCCCCTTTCTCTCTCTGCCTTTCGAGATGAAGGGCTCTGATGTCTCCATTGTCCTTGTGTGGGCTTTCTACAGGGAGGACTGGTGGATGTGAATAATCAGACTTGCTAGGGAAAAGTTCCACAAGGCCATGGGTAATTTTGGCTTCCATGATGAGTACAGGGATTTGGTCATGAATGCTATTATTTCAGTGACTTGCTTTACTGAAGATATTTTAAGTTCATAGGCTAAGGTATTTATAGGCTTATCTACCCACAGTTCCTAGATGTAGTGTAGCATGATAAGAAACCACTTGGCATATTTTTTATCTCAAAAGAGAAAATGAGTTTTCTGAGTGCTGAAGTTTATACGACCAAACCTTTGTTCACTGTGGAGGGCAAGGGAACCTGTTCACTTTTAGACCTGTAACATACTATACTAACTTCTTCTCTAACTATATCTTCCTTTCATGGTATAACTCACAAAAATCTTCCTGTAAGCATGGACACACTTCCAACTCTTGTGGCTTCAAGAAACCTGTGTCCAATGTCTCCCATCCTTCTTGCACTGGCTAATTTTATATCAACCTGACACAAGCTGGAGTCATTTGAGAAGAGGGAGTCTCAGTTGAGAAAATGCCTTGGCCTATAGCCAAGTCTATCAAAACTCTTCTTGATTAATGTGGGAAGGCTCAGCCTACCACGGATGGTATCAACCCTGGGCAAATGGTCTTGAGTTGTATAAGACCGCTGATGGGCAGGCCATGGGGAGCAAGCCAGCAAGCAACACTCCTCCACGGCCTCTGCATCAGTTCCTGCCCTGACTTCCCTGGATGATGGAGAACTATAATCTGTAAGGTGAAAAAAACCTTTTCCTCCCCGAGTTGTTTTTGGTCCCAATGTTTTATCACAACAGTAGAAACCCTGAGCTAAAACCCTTCCACGCAGGCTGGATCAGCAACTGCATCTTCTCGGATGTCCCTGCACTCCATTTCTCCACGCCCCCACCTGTCGCCCTTCCTGTGTGCTTGGGTATCAACACCTTTTTACAGTCAGAACCCTAGGGGCTGTACTCTACTTCTCTCCACTCCTTGTCAACTGCCTCCCCAGCTCAATTCTACCTAAGTCTAGCCCCAAGCCACCTCCTTCCAAAGGTAGCCACTACTATGGACTTGTATCATTTCAACAGCCTCTTGCCCACGGTATTACCTGCTCACATGCAAATCTAATATGCCATTCCTTGGTGTTCTGTAAAGACCTGCATGATTGGATCTTGGCTTACCTTTTGCCCTCATTAGTTTTGACAATGGTTTTATTATAGTCATTATCGTTGTGTTTACCTTCCTTTCACATGACTGTCAGTGAGCTCTGGGTCTTGGCTAACGCTGTTCAGTCTACATAGATCACCCCATCCTCATGCCCTCAATCCATCATCTCTAGCTCAGTCTTTCTTCACATCTCAGTCTACAAACACCACCAGAAGTCTCCCAATAATCCTGCTCTCACATCTCAGTCTACAAACACCATCAGAAGTCTCCCAATAATCCTGCTCCCACCAATGGTTCCACGCTTCTTACGACAATCCTATATTCTGTATTTCCCCATTGTGGATTTCATCACATGGAAGTGCAATACGGTGCCCCACCACTTACAATGGCCATTCATGATTGTCACTGTCTAAAGTTCAATCCCAGACCCCGCCCTGTGAAATGATGCATCCGTGTTTGTTGTCTGAATACGTGAAAGCATATCAATATTGTATTGCTTTTCATGTTAATCTCTGTTCTGGGCTTTGGCCATAGTGTCCCCATTCCCCCAGAAGGCTCCTGCATTTAAGGCTTGATTATCCAAGGCCATGTTCAGAGGTGAGAAGTCAACGGATCAACCCACTGACAGATTTGCAATTGAACAGACTATCGGGAGCCTGTGGAAACCAGAAAATAAGTTTTCTTATTTTGGTAAATAAAAGAAGTTGGTCACTAGGGACATACTTTTGAAAGGTATGATTGTCCCCAGCCTTATCATCTCTCTGCTGATAAGTCCTGACTGTCCTGCAGTGAGCCCCCACCCCCACCCTCTCTCTCCTTCCCGACGGCCCTCAGATGTACACCCCTGCTCCACCCCAGCCTCTCCCCTGTGATTCTCTTTCCCCCTCAAGCTGAAATAAGTGGAGCCGGCTGGCCAAGGATTCGAACCTCCGAAGCCATGAGTCGGAACAAATCCTTCACGTTGCTTTCCTCACACTTTCTGTCAGAGCAATGGAAAATTAACGAACATGGCTTTTAATCATTTTTTTTCTGGCTTTTAATGTAAAATTTTCAAAGGATAAGTGGTCCCCGAGGTTAATTAATGTTCTTTGAAAACACTGGAAGTTTACACATTCATTCAAGATGTCCAACTCATTCCTCGTGCGATTGCATCAAAGAAAAGAACTACCTTAATTCACGATGTCCCATGAAGAGATCACAGGAGAGAAGTCCCTGCCTCCTCAGGTTACTTCCTTCAGACAGTCTACTATGGAGGTTTCTATACATTTTTAACTTTTCAATGTGCATTTGTATTTATGTGTGAATGTGTTGCATGTTGGTGGGGGCACACACATGAAAGCAATGCACATGTGCTGTGGGATGTCTTTCTGTGAATATGTGTGGCTCCCATTGGATAATAAATAAAGCTGTTTTAGCCTATGGCAAGAAAGCTTACAGCCAGATGGGAAATCCAAGCAGAGACACAGAGAAGCAGGGCGGAGTCGAGAGAGATGCCAGCCACCCCCAAAGGACCAACAAGATGCCAGCAGACCAGTAACGCCATGGCCACATGGCAGCATATAGATGAATAGGAATGGGTTGATTTAAGATGAAAGAGCTAGCTAGCAAGACTCTGAAGCCACAGGCCATGCAGTTTGCAATTAATATAAGACTGAGTAATTATAAACGGCTGCGGGTCCAGGAGGGACAGAGAAACTTCTGGTTACACACACGTGTGGAGGCCCAAGGTTGGCGATGGGAGTCTTCCTCAATTGCTCTCTACCTTATTCTTTGGTCAAGGTCTCTCACTCAAACCCAGAGCTTGCTGTTACAGCCTGTCTGGCGAGCCATCTTGCCTCCATGGTCTCCTGTCTCTGGCTTCTGAGGCCAGAACTGGAGGTGACCCACCACGCCCACGTGTCATTTACGCGGGTCCTCAATCTGAACCTTGCTCTCCTTGCTTGTACAGCAAGCTCTCGACTGTCAAGCCCTCTCGCCAGCCCGAGGCTTCTTCACTCTTACCGATCCTTACTTGAGTCCAGGGACTGAAGTTGGAGTCCAATGTAGATCACAGGACAGAACTTCCCTAAGTTTAGCTAAGTGGAAATCATTCACCAGCTGTGCTAATGGTTCAGCTTGTTAACAATGACGAAATAAAGACTTGGCTGTTGAATGATCCACTGAGAACTCTTGCTTAGGGAACAGTCTGGGCAGGCAGGTGTGAGTAGCAGGAAGGAGGGCAGGCACTAGGCACTCCCTGACCATAACCATTCCACTTTCAATTTTGCAGCTTTATGATGGTGTGAAATGGACACTCATTCAGTAGAAATGACCTTTTGAATCATGATCATTTCCTGGGCTGATGACATGTGGCACCCCTACATTTCTCACACGCTGGACAGCGTCAATGGGTCATGGGGGCAAACGGTCAGTACTGTGCTCCTGAGTGAGGATGCTGAGGTGAGGTGAGTGAATGCATTGTCAGTTCATGCTATGCCCAGCCGACTGTGGGCTAGGGCAGTGTAACCCCATCCTAGGTGGGGCAGCAGCTATAGGATAAAGACAGATGTTCGCAGGCAGAGAAGACTGCCATGAAACGTGACCCGTCTGCTCTCTCAGCTTCTTTCTGCCTGTCTCTGAAATCATGGTAGCCACACTGTGCTCGGTGAAGGGTGTGGGCGTTAGACATCTTGTGTGGAAAGGCGTGGTGTCTGGCGGCTGCGCGGTTGGTGGCATCTGCTGTGTTCTCTTGCGTCTGAGAAGTCGGCAGGGACACTGCACGCTGACTTGTCCCTGAGGCACTGCAGAGAGATGCTCACGCTGGCGTCTCCCAGAAAACAAAGAAGAGCAGCGGAACTGTGGCCATTCCAGGAGCAAATCCTTCCCGGGTGGCGTATTCTTCAGGCTTGCTTCCATTTAGTCCTCACACTGGTGACTTGGGAGAGGAACACTGGGAGGGCCAGAGCCTTTTTTAAAAAGCAGGTCAGAACGTGAACGTTCGTAACACACTCCCGAGGAGAACGCTAGCAGATAAAGTAAAATCTCTGATGACTGGGAAAATAAAATGCAAGTAACAATGAGGAAAAAAAAAAACGCGTTGCATAGAACGATTCCAGATGATGAAAGAACTGAGAGTCACAATAATCAAATATAATGTCAACCTCTGATTGGATCCTGGCTAAAGAAACAGGAGCAATAACTATAAAAGGCATTCTGAGATCAATTATGGATATTAACATATAGCCAGGACATGACATGATATTAAAGTTTTTTTTCCCTTTTTAAAAAAAGATTTGTTTTATTTTTTAAAATGTATGTGTGTGTGTTCGGGTACTTGCAAAGGCCAGAAGAGGGTGTCTAATCACCCAGGCCTGAGTTACAGGTAGCTGTGAGCCACCCAGTGTGAGTGCTGGGAATGGAACTCATGTCCTCTGGAAGGTGAGTAAGTCCTTTTAGCCATTCAGCCATGTCTCTGGCCCCACTTTTTTAAAATTATTTTTATTATTATATTATGTTATAATATAATATTTATGTGCATGAGTATTTGGCCTGCATGCAAGTATGTGTGTCAGGTGTTGCCAGGATCCCACAGATGCTTCAGAAGGACACTGAGTGCCCTGAAATGGACAGTTGTGAGCTGCCATGTGGATGCCAGGAACTGAACCCAGGTCCTCTGCAGGAGCAATAAGTTCTCTTAATTGCTGAGCCATCTCTCCAGCCTCAGCCCTGAATTGTTTTTAACTTTTAGAAAGCACATTGAGATATTGTGGTTACATAAAAGAAAATTCAGATTTTTATGAGACACAATGTCAAAATGTGTGTGTGAGTGTGTGTGTGTGTGTATATATATATGTATATATATATACATATATATTACTGAGCTGACATGTTTGTATCTATGAATTATATAAATTTTTGTGTGTATATATATATTAAAGCAAAAAATCCACAGAGTCTGCTTAAAGGGCAAAGGGATTTATTAAGAAAGGAAAACTCACAAGACAGAACAGAGGAATTGTCACAGGGTCCTGGAAAAGGTGAAGCACGGTCCCACCCTGTTCTTCTGCCTGAAACTGTCCCAGCATCCAAGTCCCACGAGGGAGCTAAGAGAGTGGCCTACTGCATCTGAGGTCTTAAGGGTAGCCCCGAGCATTGCCCCAGGGGCAGGTACTTAGGGCAGCTACTTGCTACAGCTCTAGGGGTGGTGCTTCAAGGTCATAGACAGAACAGCTAGCCACTACATCGTACGTATATAGTAAAGAGGCAGAAACTGAAAGACATAGATTATCCTATAATTAAAGTGTCACTTATCAAAAATATAATAAATGGTAACTTATATGCACCTGATAGTAGATAGTAACGCCCCTGAATACAGAACACTGGACAGGTATGGAGGGATGAACAGGCAACACAGTAACAGGAGAAAATTTGAACTCACCACTCTCCGTACAGTTACATCACCTAGACAGAAAATCAGTTAAGAAAATAGAACAACCAATGACCCTGTGGACAAATGGACCTAACAGACGTGTGAATGAATATGTCACTCAATGCTAAAGGACATCCCTGATTCTCAAATGTCCATAGCACTTTCCCAAGGACAGATGAAACCGTAGCTTACAAAAGAATTCTTGACAAATCCAACCATTCCAAGCATCTTTTTCTAATGACCAAGGAATGGAGCTAGAAATCAATGGGAGTAAGAAATCAGAAAAACTCCCAGAGACCTAACAACTAAAACTTCTTAACAACAACTGAGTTAAAGAGAAATTAAAAATGAATAACCAACCCTGCTGTGGTGGTACACACCTGAATTCCCATTCTGAAGGCCAAGACAGGAAAACCCCGAGTTTGAGACCCTTCATGGACTGAGGTCAGATCCAGGACCTGACAACAGATATTGAAGAGGAAGGAGGATTGTGACCTGCCCAGAAGGACTGCCGGTGGTGGTCACTGCCTTTGAGTGGACCACAATGGCGGCAATGAATTTCTTCTACTCAGCTACATCAGATGTTGTAGGCTTTCTCTACTTCTGGAAGAAAAACTAACAACAAACCAGTGATCTGGACCAAAGGTCACATCAGACCAGGCCTTCCCTGTGCGCCAGCGCTTAGCGGATATAGATTATCCTTCAAGCCAAACCACCACCATCAGAGTTTAGCTGTTCCTGTTTGTGAAAGATCATCTGTGCTGGGCTTTCTGACAGTCGATGTTCCCTCACGGAGGGATGGGAAGAGTCACGGGACCCTCACCTGGGTATCCAGCCAACCCTCCCAGCCAGTTTTATGCAATTCTACACTAACCAAATGTGGCCTCAGGGTCTTCGGGAGGGGGAGGGTCTGCATATAGGCTGGGAAGGCAGGGGACAGGGGCTTCATCTGCACAGCTGTGTGGAAGCCATCATTCTTGCTGGGTACAGACTTGGAGTCACCCATGCTCTGTGAGAAAGCCTGCTAAACTCATTGGTTCCCTAGGGGCAACTTTGAGGAATTAAAGTTTGGTTTGTCACTGGGACCTTAGGAGTGTGGGGGAAGGCTACTGAGAAAGGTAGATATTGCCTATTCCCTCTTCCCTCAGGACAAAAGTTCTCTCAGCAGTAGGCTAGAGTGTTTACTGATAAGAGAAACTTGTTGCTTGACCAGATTTCGCCGTTTTTGTCTTTGCTGGCTATCTCACGGGTTTTCCTGGGCCATTTTAAAATCGACAGGCATCTTGGGCACGTGGGAGGAGCACAGCACTAAAATGGCGGTTCATCAAGGGATCGGATGGGATTCTTACCGCCGCTCTTGCCATAGATGAGAAAAACAGGCAGCTATGTGAGATGATGCATATGCTGACTTATCTCATCGTAGTAGTTGTTCTAATACATAGTGTAACGTGTCAGATGATTAAATACATATTGATATTTATTTTTTAAGAGGTCTTAATGAAGCCGGGCGGCCGTGGTGCACACTTTTAATCCCAGCACTCAGGAGGTAGAGGCAGGCGGATCTCTGTGAGTTCGAGGCCAGCCTTGTCTACAGAGCGAGATCCAGGATAGACTCTAAAAGCTATACAGAGAAACCCTGTGTCTGAAAAAAAAAGAGAGAGAGAGAGAGAGAGAGAGAGAGAGAGAGAGAGAGAGAGAGAGAGAGAGCTTAATGATACACAACAGTATATGGTACAAAACATTACTCTCTCATATGTAAGGAAAAATAATTTTACAAGCATACCCATATGTGTCATGTGGGTCAGATTATCAAAGTTTTAAAAATTATTACGTGGGGCTGGAGAGATCGCTCAGCAGTTAAGAGCATGCGCTGCTCTTGCAGAGGACCCAAGTTTGGTTCCCAGCACCCATGTACAGCAGCCCAAAACCACTTTTAACTCCAGCTCCAGGGGACCCAACACTCTCTTCTAGCCTCTACAAGCACCTACATTAACATACACACACACACACACACACACACACACACGCACAATTTGAAAACAAAATCTTTTAAAATTAGAATGTTTGCAGTTATAAAGTATGCCAGCAAAAGTATTGATTCTTATCATACTTTCATTTTAATTGCTGAAGCTTAAACTTCAGAATAGCGGAGGGAAAATGTGAAATTAGTCAGCAGTGAAGTTTCTCCTCTGTTGTTTAACTAGAAACGAGCGGTTTAAGGGGGCAAGCACAGGAAGCCCTCCCCCACATTGCTTCTTAAGTAACCAGCTAGTTGGCCACAGTGTAGAGGAAGCACATAAAGTCTACGACTCAAAATACTAAGAGCGCCGCCTCTACCACAGTGCTCTAGATTGCTGTGTCAGGCTCCTATTCGAGTGAACACCTTTCCCCTGAGTGCATCCTCCACTGTTCTGAAGGTCAGTGAAGGTCACTCTCGCGCCCATGCTTCTGCAGAGCCTGATTCAGACAGGGCTGACCAATGTCTGGGTTTAAGGAGCTCTGCTTTGGTTTTGTTCTGTTGCTGTGACAAACACTCAGCTCAGAGGCGGCTTCCGGGAGGAAAGGGTTTATGTGGCTTACGTTTCCAGGTTACAGTCCATCACTGAAGGAAGTCGGGACAAGGACTCAGGCGGGACCTGGAAGACAGGTCTGCTTGTTGTTTTACCTCTCACCAGGGATCCCACAGCCAAGAAAACACAACAGGAACTTGAGAGGAAGTTGCTTGGTGGTTTGCTCACAGGACCATTTGCCTAGGAAATGGTGCCACCCACGGTGGGCTGGACCCTCCCATATCAATTAATAATCAAGGCAGTCCCCCACTGACACAGCCACTGGCCAATCCGATCTAGGCAACCCCTCAATTGAGACTCCCCTCTTGGGTGATGCTAGACTGTTGAGTGACACTTAAAGTTAGCTAGAACAGCATCTGCAGCCTTCCTGAGGTAAGCCGCTGCTTGCCTTTGTCCTCAGACCCCTTAACACACATTGATTTGGGAAGCTTTCCAAGAACGAATGCGCAGCCTGAAGCAGAGCCTGCAAGAGGAAACTTACCGCCTAAGATCGGGTAGGCTGGTGCGACAGAACTATGATACTGGCTTTCTGGCTTTCTGGCGTTTCTCGTTTTTTATTTTTGCCTTTTCTTAGCCCAGCCTTTATTCTCAGCACTAGCTCTAATCCCGAAGGACCCAAACATGAAGCTCTTCTCCAAACCTTCTAGCCTTGTCCTTTTTTTTTTTTTTTTTTTTTTTTAAAGAATTTGGAGTGTCAAGCCTTCTCATTAACAGCTAGGAGGTGAGGCTCTCATTTCTGGTAGACTGTAGCAATCCACCTGTTGGTGTCCAGTCCAGGGTCTCTGGTGGGGTGAACTCACCCAGCACCCGACACACAGGGCAGGCTCTGGAAGAGAACAGTCAAGCCTCCTGGCATAGTGGGCGACTGTCCTGCTCCTACTTGCCCTGCAGGGTGTGGACGCTGGCTGCCCGGGGCAGAGGCGTGGGAGGGAGGAGTGGAGGGAGGAAGGCCACCTGCACGTGTCTCCACGACTCTGCAGGAATGCAGACAGCTGCAGCTTTGGCCAGCAGCTTCCCTCTCGCCAGCAGGAGCATAAACAAGAGGAGAACTGATCACGTGCTTGCACCAGCTCCCGTCCCCGGCCTTTGGACTGTTCTCCCAGCCCGTATCCACTCAAGTTTTGCAGTTTTAGAAGGACTTGAACCCATCGGCTGCCTGAAATCACTGGGGATCACCGAGCAGCTGACTCATAACCTGGAGTTTCCAGTAGCTCGGGCTGCAGAAAAATGTGTGGTTTGCCGCCCTCTGCCGGCCATTGTGGTTATATGCTTTTGTTTAAAAAAATCTCTCAACTGTGTTCCAGAAAGCATAACATTTCCAGACGACGGCTGCTGAGGATAAAGTTTGTAAATAACATGAAAGAAAAGGAAAAAAAAAAGAGTTCTTTGATGTAGCAATAGGTCTTCCCAGCTCAGCCAGCACCTCTGTGGGTTGGATTTAATTCCAAGTGCGTCAGAGGAATTGCCTCCAGGCCCTGGGATCCCGCAGAGGACGTGGTTTCGGGATGATGTTCTGCAAAGCCAAGCCCTTGGGTGAGGCAACCTTTGCACATTGTGTGGCCTAAGCTTTTTCCCTCGTGATTTTCCTGTTTTGCAAAAGAAGGCCCACTAAAAAAATGTCAGGTGAGCTGATTGGTTGTCTGTTTGATTTTGCCTATGAAATGGACACTCCTAAAGGCACGAGTAATAGATAATGAAAAAAGAAAAAGAAAAGAAAAACCCAAAGCGGAGCGCTCATTTTGACAGACATTTACAAGCATATTGCATGCCCTGTACAGATTTGGGGACATACAATGGAATGGCTCCCCCTAGGACTTAGCTCCCATTGGATGATATTCCTGTTAACACCAAGAAGCAAGAAAACCCACCCAAACCAACCAAACAAAATCCCTGCAAGCTGAGAGCGAACATTGGAAGGCACACGCCCAGGCAAGTGCTGTCATCTGTGGTCTAGAGGAGGACACGTGCCCCCTGGTGGTTCTTGATGAGCATAGCAAGCCATGGACGCCGGCTTGAATTCTGCTTTCCATTCTTTGCGTGGCTTTGCCTCTCTGGGCTTCCAAGGGTTCTGCTAACAGTGTAGGTACCTGATAAGTACTTGTCTGAGTCCTGGGACCAATGGCTGCGCCCCGACGTGGCTGGAGTGGTCTGCGGCAGCAAGGCATGAGGCTGAAGGGCATGGCATTGGTGCTAATCATCCCTGCTCCGGCTGGTCTCGCTGGGTGTGCCACCTCGGACAAGTTACAGACTCTCTAGAGGCTAATCTCTCTCAGTCTGTCATTGTGAATCATAAGGTTAGTGCCTCCCTCGTAGTTTCAGGATGGTGAGTAAATTAAAACCACCTACAGCACAGGGTTCAGTGTTACCACTGCCCCGTCCCAGGAGGAAAGTGCAGTGCCATGGCTAAAGGGAATCCCTTGGAACCTGGGTATTTGGCTCAGAATGCGGTTCTGTTGGTTTCCATCGGCATGACTTTGGGTGAGCTTCCATGCCTAGGTCTCCAAAAGGGCAGTACCAGTAAGGCAGAAACACTGGTGAGTATAGCATGATTATAACCGTAACATGGTTATGTGTAGCATGGAGCACAGGTTTGCAGAAGGATGTCTCCAGTGTGGCTTGTGCTGACAGATAGCCAACAAGCACCCCACACCTAGTAGTTATATATAACACACACACACACATATATGATTTATTTATTTTTGAGACAAGGTCTCACCGTATCGCCCTAGCTAGCCTGGAATTCATTATATAGACCATGCTGGCTTTGAACTCACAGAGATTTGCCTTCCTCTGCCTCCTGAGTTCTGGGGTTAAAGGCATGCTCGACTACACCAGGCTGTGATAGCTATTTTCAAGATAAGGCCATGCTTACGTTAGCCACTAATGAAATCCGTATCTAAGCCGTTTCGCCCATTAAAGACGGTAGCCTTGAGGGGCTTTCACTCCACTGGCGCCCTCTGATGGGAGGAAGAGTCATAGTATGAGGCTTGACTTTAAATGTGCTCCAAGCCATCGAGGCCAAGAATTCCAAGGATTTGAGCAAGGATTGTAGCAAGGAGGGGGAGGAAGAATTTTAAGGGAGACATTAAAAAGACCCATCCCTTCACCATTTCATATATATGTATAGTACATTCTGGTCACACTTGTCCCCCTTACCCTCCACCTACACCCACGGGTCCCTTACCAACTCCCTCTCCTGCTTTTACATCGTCTTTTTGCGTTGTCTTACCTTGTTTTTGTGACCTGCTGGGTGTAACCGGGTCTGTCCAGGTGGACAGTTCCTACTGAGGTCCCAGGGACAGCCGGGGTCAACATAGGTCAGATGAGCAAGGAAGCCATGTTCCCACCATCTGACCGCAACCTCGGGAGACCCCAAACCACAGAACTGCCCCATGGAGCCCAGTCAGCTGCCGTGACTGGGAGATAATAAGAGAGCCACTCTGGTTCTAAACCCGTGTGCTTTTGGGGTGACCCACTCCACAGCAATAAGTGACTTGAGCAGGTCCGTCCCAGCCTCCAGAGGGGCTCGAGAGTACTGTGTTTATTTGATCATATACTTTTGTAAGTATGTAAAATCCAGAAATTTTTTTTAGCTCCCATTCATTATGATCCGTTTCTCTTCATCCCTGTCTCTGTGTTGGGTGATGCTGGGAGCAGTGCGGCAAGTTTTGAAGTCCGGCAAAAGGGAAACTGAACTGATTGATACGCGTTTAGTCGGACTCCGTGAGCTGGGCTTATGAACTGTGCACTGACAGTGTTAACTGCCACAGCACTGAAAAGTCTTTGAATATTCTGAATATTAACCACACCCTCCTATCTGGCGGTGTAGCTGCCCTTGGATTTCAAAGACCTTTGTTGTAACCGCTGCATTTTTGTTCAAGTCTGACCTCCTTGATATGGTGCAGGCAGCCTGGTGGTGGGACCACCCCTTACACCAACCTAAATCCCTCCATTGCCTAGAACACACCACCTCCTTTCTCTGCCTCCTGGTGTATTCTCATCCTCCACGTGAGTCTTGCCTTAGAGAAACTCTCTAAGGGCTGGACTCCCGTCTGGTGCCCCTGGCACCCTAGACTCAGCACCCTGATGCATATTGGGCCCATTGAAGAACCATATACTGAAGGGATACGTCCTTGCAATGATGGCTGTTGTCACAGGCTCCCTGCACTCACTCCCCCGCCTCACCTTCACACTCAGACACTGGTGTGGACCGTGGAGCCTGGGGCCTGGCAGGGCTGAGGGGAGAGGAAGAGTCATAACCTGGGATCCGGTCACAGAGTGGGAGTGTATTTCACTGTGTCCCAGCTGGGTGCCTGAAAGACCCCGAGGTAGAAGCAGCCTAGGATCTCCCCAGGCACACAGTTCTGGATGTGACTATGGAAGCTGCTGCTGAGGTCACACAGAGCAGTCCTTAATAACGGTCATCTAGCTTCCAGCCAGGGGAATGGAGAGGTGGCAGGGGCCTCTCTTCTCCTTATCCCCTGAGCCCGTAGCCATCAGTTGAGTGAGGAATTATGTAACTTTACATGCCCCTCCCCCCAGCCTTGTAATTACAGAATGTCCTCTGATAGAAACACTCCTGGATGCTCCTAAAATATACACACATATATCCAAATCATACGTATTTTTCTTTGAATTAATTGTGAACACATTAGATTTTATAAATATAGCACTAAGAGGTCCCTGGTACCCGTCATCCCACCTCCCACAGAAGTTAGCATTTCATACTATATTCGTTATCATAGCCGGGAAGCCACAACATCACGAACTAGGCACCAGGGTTAGCATGTACTCAGTTCTCTTAAAAGACTTCCAGGGTTTCTTCTTGTCTGGGTCCCCCCAAATACTGTGACGCAAGATTTCTTTTTGTCTTAATGAGTCTGAAGAACAATGAAAGAGAGACGGCTTGTCTCTGCTGTCTCCATGGCAGTTCTGGTCCTGGGGAGCTGCAAGTGCCCGCTTCCTAGCCCCATCCCAGCTGCGGAGGCTTCCATGGCTGCATCCTTCTTCCCCATCAGGGTTATTCACAAACAACATGACAAGTCTGTTTGGGGAGGTGACCAGAGAAGACTAAGGTCTTTCAAAGGTGAGTTGATATGTGGACTTCTTCCAGAATAACCTAGTTAAGGAAACACCACCCCACTGGACACCAAAGGAGTCCTCTGGGCGGGCTCAGAAAGTGTCCCCTCATAGATTATAATTTAACCACTGTGCTAACTGGGCAGCCTGTAATCTCTTTCCGGGAGCTGAGGGCTGATAAGATTCTCTCTCATTATGTGGTTTGGGGGGCTGGGGAGCAAAGGCTGTCACACAGCTGCCTCCAGATGAACTAGAACAGGTTCCTAGGGCATTTGCCGTGGTAAAGCAACCCGGTGAAGGTGGGCACCAAGAACAGGCCAAACTGGCTGAGAACCTGAGGGCTGAAAAGGGATGTTGTGTGAGTCCTGACTAGATGGGTGGGCATCGCTTGCCTTCTTTCCACTCTCTGTCTGTCTGTGTTGGTGAGAGTGCAGCCATGTGTATGCCAGAGTGCATACGTGCAAATCACAACCTTGGCTAGTGTCTCTCCTTCCACCTTCTCTGAGACTTCTCTGTTTGCTGCTGTATGCATCAGGCTAGCTCGCCCATTGAGCTTCTGAGGACTCCGTCTTGACATCCCCCTGTGTCTGGCTTGGTGTGGGTTCTGGTGATCCGAACACACGCAGGCTTTGTGCTTGGGTAGCAAGGTATCTCCCCAGCCCTGGAGTTTCCACTTTGAAAGGACACGTCTTACTGGGGCTCTTCAGAGACCTCGTGGGAGGGAAGTGTCTTAGGATGACAGCTCGCACTCGGCAGAGCCTGGAGCAGAAGGAAGGTAGACTGCTGGCAGGTGTAAGCCTCAGACCCACCAGGTTACCTCAGGAGTCATGAGGGCCTGGCCCCAGCTTCACCTCAGGTGAGACTGCAAACCCTACCTCCCCATCTGTGTGAGTCAGAATTTCTACTGCTGTGATAAATGTCATGACCAAAAGTAACGTGGGGAGGAAAGGGTGTTGGTTTATTTGCAGCACTCTTACCCTGTGAGGAAACGTCATGAAACATGACAGAATCCACTAACAAGAGTTTTATTAAGATAAGGGAGAGAGACAGAGGTGCACAGGCCTGTGAAAAGACACGTGAGTAAAGTGGAGCCGGGAATCATGGCGCCGGCTTATAAAGGCTGGGCCACGCCTGCGCACACAGGGCCATGTGGCTATTCCATGCATGCGCGTAGATCACATAGTTGTGCTGCGTGCTGTACACAACCACGCAAAGCCACGGGGTCCTGGTCACGCGAGATGTTTTGACCTGGAAATGACTAGGTGGAAGTGACTAGGTCCCGCCAGGCATGCGCGACCATGCCCAACTGTGGGGGTGTGTTGTGAACCCATATCAAAGGGTTTATTTCACCTTAATCTTCCAGGCCACAGTCTATCACTGAGAGGAAGTCAGACAGGAACTCCAGGCAGGAACTGAAGCAGAGGCCATGGAGGAGTGCTGCCAACTGGCTTACTTAGCCTGCTTTCTTTTATACCTTAGGACCACCTGCCGAGGGTTGGCTCCGCCTCCCAGTGGGCTGGGCCTACCTACATCAATCATTAATCAAGAAAATGACCCACAGATTTGCATATAGGCCAATCTTATGGAGGCATTTTTTTTTCAGTTAAGATTCTTTCTTCTAGCTGGGTGTGGTGGTGCACACTAATCTCAGCACGCAGGAGGCAGAGGCAGAGCCAGATAGAGCTTTGTGAGTTCGAGACCAGCTTGGGTTATGTAGTTTCCAGGCCAGCTAGAGCTATGTAGGGAGACTCTATTTCAAAAAACAAAAACAAGCAAGCAAACAAAACCAATCAGCCAAACAACCACCCCAAACCAAAAAAGATTCCCTCTTCCCAGACATGTGTAAAGTTGACAAAAAACAAAACACAAAACAAAAACCAGTACACTGTTCCTGTGAAGTTGGGTTGACCGTTCCTTGTGTTTAAGACATTCCTTGTAAGGAATATTCCACCCCAGTATGAGGAGAGACCAGAGAATTCTTTCCCCTCTCAGAAAACATGCATGATTCTTGCTTGAGGCCACAATGGCCAGAGCTAAGGCGATTCGGTTTGTCTTCCATCTTGTTTAGATGTTCTCTCTCCCAGCTCGGAGAAGAGCAGCAGATGACATACAGCTTAAGTGCAGAGCTCTTTCAGGGTGGGAAGTGGAGACAGCTGAAGATGCGCCTTTTACACAGTTCAGAACAATGTAACACACTCTCGTATGCCGCAAGTGAGCAATACTTCATGAGTTCACTAAATAAGGACACAGAAATCTCAGAACGTACACACCCTGAACACAGCGTGGTGAGGCCGTTCTACCCCCTCCTTAGTTTCTATATTCTTTCAGGAGGGAAATGGCTTATTTTGAATGACTTCTCCTTAAAACCATGGGCAGAAGTCTCCCCAAGAATTGAATGAGGGATTTCTGCGCACGATCTAGTGCATTCTATTGCATTCTGCTCACCCTGCATTCATGAGGCTAAAGTAGGACTCACTATGTGGAAGTCTGTATGTGTTCACCCACACTGAGAGCTGAGCAGCACCCTCCCGCACCTTGCACTCCTCCTCTCAGGATATGGAGCCCTGTGGCACCATAGCAGCGCTGTGTGCTGCCACGCATGGCTGTTATACAGGTAGAAAACAACAGAGAGGCACAGGGACTGTAGGAGACACCCCGATTTACAAAACAACATAGCAGAATTGAATGCATTCTAGAATTACGTTGGGGGTGCACTTTCGTCAAAATTCCTTCCTAGGGGGAGATATAAACAATGTCTCCTCCTCCTTCCAGTGTCCCAACAGCAAACTGAGGCATAATTCCGCTGAAGTTCCCTCTGGGGAATGAGTGAGTTTGTTGGACTTTCTTATAGAGCATTGGTGAGGGATTTCGGGGTGTGGGTGCTCCTCCTTCCAAAGTCCAGAAAGTCTCTACCCAGCAGGATGGTGGCTTTCCCACAGTCACACAGATGGAAGCCACACTTCCCTTGTCTTCCCCAGCCTATGAGAGCCCCTCCCAAAGGCCATGTTAGGTTAGGACAGAGTTGCATCCAGTACGTAGTTGGGAACAACTAGATACTGAGGTGAGTGTCTCAAGACCCTCTCTGATCTTCCATAAGGGAATGTAAATGTTTGACAAGCCCAGCTAGGATAATCTTTTTGCAAGGGGATGCAGCAGAATGCCCCAAGGTGGCTGTGGCTGGGTGTAGATGTAACGGTCTTATTAAATAAGAAACACAGAGCCAATTGCAGAGTTAAAAGCCCAAGAGGTCAGAGCAGTAGCCAAGAGCTGAGACCAAAACCACCTTCTTACCCCTCGCTGTCGCTGCCGTCCTTCCTCTCAGAAAGAGACCTACTTCCTGTGTGTCTGTCTTTTTTATAGACTTTCTATTCTGCCTTCTCATTGGTTGTAAACCCAACCACATGACCTCCTTGTCACTGCCTGTCTATACAGACCTCCAGGTCTCTATGGTTGGTATTGAGATTAAAGGCGTGTGTCTCCATGCTGGCTGTATCATTGAACACCCAGAGATCTGCCTGTCATGTGATCAGGATTAAGGGCTTGTGCTACCACTGCCAGGCTTCTGCTATGGCTTGCTGTTAGCTCTGACCCCCAGGCACTTTTATTTATTAACATACACATAAAATCACATTTCAGCACAAATAAAATATCACTATAGCTGGGCTTGGAGGACAGTCACATAAAACAGGCACATACCACTGCTACCTGTATTCATTATTTTTCTCCTCCCTGGACAAAATATGGGGCAGAAGCAGCTTGGAAGAAAGATTTGTTTCCACTTAACGGTCCTTTGCTAGAGAGGCAGGCTCCTGTCTCTGGCAGCAAAAGTACCGGCAGCTTGCTCACAGCTGAGTGGCCTACTAGAAACAGAGAAACTGGGCCGGAAGTAAGGAGGGACTATAACCTTTAAGGCCTGCTCCACAGCAACCCACTGGCACAAGCTAAGCCCCGCCTCCAAAAGGGTCTACCATTTCCCAAAACAGCATCGGCAAGTGCAGGCTAGGGTTTAAATTCATGAGCCAGTGGGAGACATTTCATATTCAAACCTTTAATGTCACTCAAATAAAAACCCAAAATAACAGACAAGAAGTTTCTTGGGCATGCATTTCTGATAACATTCTTAGGGTAACTGGTCAAGGAGGAAGACCAAAATAAGACTTTAAGCGAAAAGCGACGCTCACTGGCACACCAAAGCCATTATATATTAGTGGAATCTGTTTTTATTTTCACCAAAGAACGTTTGGAAGGAGGAAAAAAAAATCTGCTTGTTACTGACTTTTCAAATTGCTTCTAATTTATTAAACTGGGCCGACAGGCTTAAGGAAGGAGAGATGAGGTCGGTGGTATGAGGAGAGAGAAAGCTGTACCCCGGGGAGTCGTGATCAATCGTCTACTCACCCCCGTAGGGCACACATGACAGGCCAAAGAACACAGTTCCAAGAGAATCTAGCTGGGAGAAGCAATGAACTTAAACAGGCTGCTTTACCGGAACATGGGTAACCCAGAGGCAGCTGCTGGGTCACAGGGAGCCACCTAGAGTGCTCACCCCAGTCACAGGCAGCTCCACTGAGGAGGAGGATCTCCCATGCCAGTTCTCTCCTCGTATAAAACTGGGGGTATGGGGGGGGACTTGTGGATCTTGTAGTTGACTGAGCCTCCTGAGCTTGTTAGCTTCCTGAGTCTGATGAACCTCCTTCCTCCCTCAAGGAGAAGTGGTACACAGCACCCCAGCATGGTGCCCGCCTCTCCCATCCATGCTTTTTTCCTTGTTTGTTTGTTTGTTTGTTTGTTTGCTTGTTTTTTTCCACAAGCTTTAGTCTCATGGGGTTAGGTAGTAGGTTCTGCCCGAGGCATCCTGGCACCTGGTCCTGCCCTAATTGTCATGGGAAAGATTTTGTAGGCAGGAAAGAATGGTAGCTGCCTTTTGTCTTTATATCACACTGAAATAGAAGTCAGCTTATTTCTTAAGTATTTCCAAACACCAAAACAGGAGTTTTAAAGCATTCTAGCCTCAAGCCAGGAAAAAGTAGACTCTACAATTTACAGTTGAGATGACTGCCAGGGAGTAACACCCAACCCCCACCCCCCCCCCCCCACCCCACCCCACTCCCCATCTTCCTAGCATTCAGGCAGCAGAGACAGGAGGATTACTGCGAGTTTCAGGCTAGCCTGGGCTACAGTAGGAGACTATTTCAAAGCAACAAGAACAAATGAACAAAAAGATACTCTGGCAACCGAATCCCACCACTTTTACTTTATGCCATGATGTTCCCATGGTACTGTGAGTTCAGATGGAGGAAAGGTCCACATTGGAAGGATGTGATGAAATGGATGGGAAGTGAGAGATGACTTCAAAATGTGTGTGTGTGTGTGTGTGTGTGTGTGTGTGTGTGTGTGCGTGCGCGCGCGCGCGTCCTCAAAAGCCAGAAGAGGATACTAGATCCCCTGGAAGCTGGAGATGCAGGTGGTTGAGCTGTCTGATGTGGGTGTTGGGAACTGAACTCAGGTCCTGTGGAATAGCAGGAAGTAAATGCTCCTAATCTCGGAGCCATCTCTCCAACCCTCAAACCGACCCAACACTGCACAGTAGGTTAGTGGTACCTCTCCGTGGTACAGTTCTTGCCTGGCATGCTGAGTCGCAATCTACAGACCAGTCAAGGAATAAAACACACCAGGAAAGAAGTCATCTAGTGCTTAAATTTGAAAGGATGGGAATATGGCAGCTTTGTAAAAATGATATAACTTAATCAACTGATTAAGTCAACAGCAGGGTTGGGAGGGAGGTGAGGGATCCCCAAAACAAAACCAATTGTTACTCACAACATGGAAACTGACAAACAAGTTCATGAATATTAGGTAATACATGAATTGAGACATCACACACTATCCCAATCCCTCGTCTGAAAATGGGAACAGTGTCTAGTTGGTTGCCGGGAAGGTCAAATGAGGCTGAGTATGGACCATTTGGCAGAGTGGCATATGGAAGGCCCTCAGCAAACATAAGCCATTTTCACAGTTTCCCTTTTGGACCCCAAGACAAGGGAATTGAAGAAGAGGGAAAGAAATGAGAGGAAATGGGAAACATGGTGCCTGGGGGAGGTGAGGAGAGAAGGAGGAGAAAGTCAGTGAAGAGGAGTGGAGCCCCTGGGGAGCGCCACTTTCACCACCTCCAGCATCTACTGTGGACTCCACACTCCAGCGTTTTGTAAGCTCCCTATTCGAGGTAATGTTTGCTCCTTCTGCGTACAGTGGCAGGGGCCTCAGAGAATCATTAACCCCACTGGACTAGCTTGCTGGTGGATGCCTTTGATCCCCTTTAAGGCAACATCTGCAACTGGGACACAGCTTTCCAGGTGCTGCTGGCCAGTCCCAACATGGGCCATAAGGAAGTAGTCCTTCTATTTCTCTTGTTTCTGAAACCAGGTAAGGTTTTGTTTCGACTTTTAAAAAAAAAATTCTAGCCATATATTAAGAATAGATTCGCTATGTCTTTATGCACAGCTCGTTTAACTGAGCTATTGGGTTTATGGGATTTTCAGTTCAAAATCTCAGACTGGGGAGTTTGACAAATAAATTTAATTTTCTTGTGAGTACTGTTGGAGTGGGGATGAACAGGCAGAGCAAGTCACAGGTGACTTTTCAAATCTAAATGATGCAGATTTTGGCAGTGATGGTGGGGGGATCTGACTAACAACTCTAAAGGCCAGGAAAGGGGGATGTGGCTGAGTGATAGAGTACTTGACCAGCATATGTGAGGTCCTGGGTTCAGTCCCTGGTGGCGGTAGTGGGGTTAGATGGTTAACCTCTTTGCCTAGTTTCCAGTGTGACTGATTAAAAGAGTTTTCATTGAGCTGTTCTGTCCGAACTGGGATTTTCTGTTTGGTTTAAGGAAGGCTTTGCATAAGTACACATCTGCCTCTCATGCCTCTCTGAGTCAGTTTTAAAATGAAAAATGTATTCAGTAGTTGAACAAATACCTATTTAGAGATTAGGGTGTGATAGACATATATGTGCTTGTGTGTGTGTATGTGTGTGTGTGTGTGTGTGTGTGTGTGTGTGTGTGTGTACTGATACTAGCTTACAGAGCTGGTGGCAGAGGTGGTAGCATGTTTTCCTCATTATGTAGATGAAGGAAACTAGACTTAGGAAAATCATGACTATGGCCCATGCCAGATCAAGAAAGTAAATTTAAATTAGTGCTTCCCAAGAAGGAATCTAGTGCTCTCCATTTTTCAATTTTGTTTAAGAGCTTTTTAAAATTCTCATTCTAAACACGGTCAGTAATTTGTTTTCTCTAAAGTAGTTTCACTGAAGTGATTCATGTGCTGTAGAATGCACTCCGTCCAGGCACACAACCTGGTGGGTTTCAGTAACATTCAGGGGTGCTCAACCGTCACAATAAAAATTAGAATGTTTTCATTGCCCCCCAGAGAAACTCTGCTCCCCTCAATGTGCCGTCAGTCCTCAGCCCCATCCATCTGGCTGCTGTCTTTACAGATTTGCTGTCTGGGCCATCTTGTAGCACAGCAACCATAGTTCCTGCCAGCCGCCTTCGTGCTAACGATGCTGAGGGGCTTGAGACAATCTGTAGATCACTACAGTTTTATACATTGCACTTTGTGGTTAAATACATGTGAATTTAGTAGAAACAACTTAGAGACAGAAAAAATCCAGAGGGGTGTGTGTCTGTCTGTCTATCTGTCTGTCTCTCTTTCTTCTCCCTCCTTTTCATGTGTGTGTGTGTGTGTGTGTGTGTGTGTGTGTGTCTGTCTCTCTCTCTCTCTTTCTTCTCCCTCCTTTCTGTGTGTGTCTGTCTGTCTGTCTGTCTCTCTCTCTCTCTCTCTTTCTTCCTCCTTTCTGTGTGTGTGTGTGTGTGTGTGTGTCTCTGTCTGTCTCTCTCTCTCTTTCTTCTCCCTCCTTTCTGTGTGTGTGTGTGTGTGTGTGTGTGTGTTGTCTGTCTCTTTCTTCTCCCTCCTTTCCGTGTGTGTGTGTGTGTGTGTGTGTCTGTCTGTCTGTCTCTCTCTTTCTTCTCCCTCCTTTTCCTGTGTGTGTGTGTGTGTGTGTGTCTGTCTGTCTCTCTTTCTTCTCCCTCCTTTTCCTGTGTGTGTGTGTGTGTGTTGTCTGTCTCTTTCTTCTCCCTCCTTTCCGTGTGTGTGTGTGTGTGTGTGTGTGTGTGTGTGTGTGTGTGAATATCCCCACTTCAGCCCATAGAATCTCGGATTGGGAATGCTAGGAGCTCAGGGGTCATACCCAAAGACTAAAAC
>CABHPP010001103.1:11245-23438 GCA_902168425.1 Peromyscus attwateri | reverse complement strand
AAGAAAGAAAGAAAGAAAGAAAGAAAGAAAGAAAGAAAGAAAGAAAGAAAGGAAAAGAGCATTATTATCTGTAGAAGCTGCCTTCCTACTGTTGGTTATATTATTATTATGCGGCGCTGGTTAAGCTACGGCGCTGGTTAAACGGCACTGCCTCTCCTGGCTGGTTACCGCCCGCGGTGACCATGCCGGCGGAGGAGCGTGCTAAGTAAAAGAATCATAACCATGGTTACCTTTTTGAGCTTTATTGAGAGGGGGGGAGAGAGAGAGGAAGAGAGAGACAGAGAGAGAAGGAGAGAGAAAGAGAGAGACAGAGAGAGAGAGGGGGGAGGGAGAGAGAGAGGGAGCCCGCCAGGAGAGAGGAGCGGAAAGGAAGAGAAGAGAGGGAACAGAGCGCCCACCCGCTTTTTAGGCTGGGAAACCAGCGAAGGCTGATGACGTAATTAAAGACCAAACCCTTACACCTACTATGTGTCCAAAGCCTGCCACAGGATATAGGACAGTGCCCCTAAATCTGCATGAAGAGAATTCTGCTTAATGAAATTTTTTGTTTGTCTTGTGTATTTGTGTTTGTTTGCATTGAGGTTTTGGTTTTCTTTGTTTTGATTTGATGTTTTGTTACTTTTTGATTCTTTCTTTTGTTCTTTGATTTGATATTTCACTAAGGCTATACACTATATATGCTGAATGCATAGTTTAAGCTTCTATTGAGTTAAATGAATGTATTTTCATAAATATAAAACAATTTGCAGCTCTTCATTCTTAAGCTAGATAGTTTGCTCAGGTGTTGTTTCACACTCCTGTAACCGTAGATCTCAACAGGCAGAGATGGATCTTTATAATTCTAGACAGCAGTTGCTACAATATGAATTTGCAGCAAGACAGGGCAACAAATTGGGATGGTGTCTTGGATGTATGTAGCGATAACGCCTGCGCTACCACCACCCCTTTACCATGTCCGAGCGAGGGGCTGTGGATCGAAAAACAGAGACAAAAGACAGCGGGTCATTCACCTCAGCAGAATGCTGAATGCCATTTATTGAAAGAGAGAGGAAACTTTACAGCACAATGGGAGAACCTGAGAGGGCAGAAGTTCGCTACTGAATGTTCTACATTCTTGCATCTAAGCTGTTAACGCCCAATATGCAGGATACACAAACAAGGAACTTCCCTTAAGCATTCAGGAAGGTGGATACTGGCAGGGAATTAGCATAGGGAGTACATCTGGTCAAGGTCTGCAAGTAGGCAGTTTACTCAAATATGGGGAGCCAGGGCCCTACAGATGTGAACTCCATGGATACCCAATTCATGATGGAAAATGATCCATATTCTACACCTGACATCACATGTTTAGCTACTCAAAAAAAATAGTCTAGATACACAAATGTTCATGACATGATCATTCATATCATACTTTTGAGAAATACATGTGTTTTCAACTGCATCTCAGGAAGTGAGAACATTAATAACAGGAGTATGAAAGATATCAAGAAACCCATAGAAATCTGCCTTTCTTTTCCTTGAAATATACCACCAGTGATACTGGCAATGCAAAGGCATTAATCTTCTAAGACATATTGAGATGTGGTGTTTAAATGTGCAGTTGCCTTGACTATTCATTTTGTGTGTAATTTTTCTTGAGATTAATTTACTAATAAGTATGGGTAGTTTGCCTGCTTTCTATGCATCACAAGCATACAATTCCCATAGAGGCCAGAAGAGGGCAATGGATTCCACTTGGAACTGGAACTGCAGAAAATTGTTAGCTGCTCTCTGGGTCCTCTGAGAGAGCTACACATCCTCTTAAAGTATGAGTGATCTCTCCAGCTCCTGTATTTGACTTTTGTCCTTCCAGCCTTTCTAGTGAGTGTATTAGTTGCATTGTATCACACCCAAACAAACAGAAATGTTTCAGGAGATTTATAGGGACATGTCCATGAGGTAGGCATGGGTGATTGTCTTTGAATGCCATACATTCAAGCAGAGTGCTGCTTGGTTCATGATCATCCCTCAGCATCTCTTACTACTAGAGTTGGAGCAGTTATGTCAACCTCATCTAGATGACAATGTAGATGAGGCCCATCAGATGAAATGCAGAATTGAGAAGACCCTGCTGGGGATGGAGATGGGGTAAGAAATCCCTATTGATGCACCAGCTAAGCAGTATTAAGAGGAAGCTTCAGATTAACCTGGATGGATGGAGCCTGCAACAAAAGCCACATGCCTCTGATGGAGAGCTTGTCTGTGCAAGGCACAAAAGGGAGCTGGATAGTTGATGCTACTCTATTACTACAGCAGATGCCACAGTGTATTGAGGAAAGGTCACTTCCAGATGAGGGCTTTATTATTCTGAAGCTCCTCTGGAATGAATCTGGCTTGATACTCACAGTGAGTCAGAGAGTTAATGTGTGAAGGAAGTATCCTTGCAAGTTCCAGTCAAACCACAGCTATTAAGAGCTCTAAAGCCAGAGAAGAGGTATGATTTTTCAGTTCCTTCCTGACATTAGTCACCTTCTCATTCTGATTTTGATACAATAAAGCATATATGTAGAAACACTGAAGAGTAGCTGAGACTTCATTCATCCTACAGTATGGTGATATTTTATTTGTGCTGAAATGTGTTGATATTTTATTTGTATGTTAATAAATAAAGTTTGCCTGGAGATCAGAGGACATAAATAGCCAGCTATAAACAAAAGTCAGGCGGTGGTAGCACATGCCCTTAATCCAATCATATGGCAGGGAGAGTCTCTGTGTGTTCAGGACACAGCCAAGCTGTGACACATGCCTTTAATCACAGTACCAACCATAGAGACTTGGAGGTCTGTACAGACAGGCAGTGACAAGAAAGTGAGGTGGCTGGGCTAAGAGCCAATGAGAAGGCAGAACAGTAAGGCAATAAAGGCACAGGTTAGACAGGAAGAAGCTGGTCCTCTTGGACTCACTCTGTAGCCCAGGCTGGCCTTGAACTCATGGAGATCCAGCTGGCTCTGCCTCCTGAGTACTGGGATTAAAGGTGTGAGCCACCACCGCCTGGCGGCTCTGTGTTTCTTATTTAATAAGACTGTTTAGAAAGTTTTCTACACTACACCACCAAACACCAACATGTGGCTTAAGTCCCCTGTCCGTTTATCCATTATTGGGAAAGAGCTGACATTTGGCCATGTTTTACATTGCTATGGGTTCTTAGCAAATCTCTTGACTCTCTTGGTAAATGCTACCAGATAGATTAACATGGCTTCTTATCCTTGCATTGTGCAGGTAGGTAACAGTTTACAATAAACCTTTCTCAGACTAAACTGTTCAGAGAGTGTAATGTGGACTGGAGCACATCTTCTCTAAATATTCCTATTTTGAAAGCATTCTGGGGGCTGGAGAGATGGCTCAGAGGTTAAGAGCACCGACTGGTCCTGAGTTCCAGAGGTCCTGAGTTCAATTCCCAGCACCCACATAGTGGCTCACAACCATCTGTAATGAGATCTGGTGCCCTCTTCTGTATACATAATAAATAAATAAATCTAAAAAAAAGAAAGAAAGAAGGAAAGAAAGAAAGAATTCTGTCAGCTACATGCATGGAACAGTCTTACGGTGATCAAAAGCTCATCTTGATGTCTGCCCCATTATATTTGTAGGAGGTGTATGGAGTTACAGGTCAGGAATGTAACTCAGATATAGAGTACTTGCCTAACCTAGCAATGTACTAGGTTCAATCTTACTATTTTAGGGTTGAGGGGGATGGATAATTAACCATTACATCATATGGAGTGGCATACAGCAAACTGGACATTTCATAGAAGCTCCATTTCTTGCCTTTTGTTAACTGTGGCATACATTCATGTTGGGTATAAAAATTTCCAAAAAAGGATAGATATACACAGACAACAAAAACATAGATACATGTTTTATTAAAATCTGTGGTTGAGGTGATAGTCAAGAAGATAACTAAGCAGGTAAATGTAATGCACACAAGCTTGCAAACATGCATTCATTTCCCTGCAAGCCACCTTATTAATGAAGAAAAAACTGCTGCAAATTGTTTTTTGAGCTGCATATAGGTGAGGGTGTTTTGTCTTGGCCCACTGAAGCTAACACATCTGGTAGTGACAGAAAGATCAGAAGTCAGAGGCCATCCTGGGCTACATGAGTCCCTATCTAAGACAAAAATATAAATAAAAATAAAGAGCCTGTCTTCAACATGGTGAGAGAGTTGACAGAGCAATATGTAGAAACATGGGCTGACTTAAGCCTGTGTGCACTCAGATCCTGGCTCCCAGAGCATGCAGCAATTGGGGAGCTGAAAGTCTCTTCTGTTTGATAGACAAGCTTGGATTTCCGGCAGCAGGCAGAACCCTCCCTAGCCATGCAGCAGAGCCAATGGCTTAGAGACAATTGCATTGGTGACTTTCTACCTGAGAATAAAGGCGTGCTGGGATTAAAGGCTTGCACCACCACCACCTGGCTCCTGGGAATGTTTTAGAACTCACTGTCCTGTATGGTTGTTGTGTCATGACACATACCCTTCACACTGTTCCAACTCAGGGCAGCTCTGCCTGCCTGCCTTGCCAACTAATTGAAAAAAACAATACACTCCGACTTAGGTCTTTAGAAATGGTAATGGAGTGAAAAACACACTCTCACAGAAAGAGGACTCCAATCACCCTGGCTCCTGCCAACTCAACAAGTTCAAAGCCTGATTGGACAAGCACTCATATACTGGTTCCAAACTAGGCCACATGGCTCCCAACACTATATTTTTTGGATATTCCTTACTTAGGACAGAATTACACACTAACTTGTTGGGAGTGGTTGGATATGTGGAAAAAGGAATACTTACAGTCACAAAGTTCACCTGTGTTTTTTTTTAAGTTTGTTGTTGTTGTTGTTGTCTTTTTGTTTTTCTGGAGGTGGGGTGCATACTGTGATGTGTAAAATGGATTACATTATATATACCCAAGGAATGCTCAATCATACTACAAAGATACATGCTCAACTATGTTCATAGCAGCACTATTCATAATAGCCAGAACCTAGAAACAACCTAGATGCCCATCAACTGAAGAATGGATTAAGAAAATGTGGTACATATACACAATGGAGTACTACTCAGCAGAGAAAAACAATGATAGCATGAAATTTGAAGGCAAATAGATAGAAACTAGAAAATATCATCCTGAGTGAGGTAACCCAAACCCAGAAGGACAAACATGGTATGTACTCACTCATAAGTGAATACTAGATATAAAGCAAAGAACAAAGGGTTGGGGATTTAGCTCAGTGGTAGAGTGCTTGCCTAGCAAGCGCAAGGCCCTGGGTTCAGTCCTCAGCTCTGAAAAAATAATAAATAAATAAATAAAAAGACCAATAGGGCTAGAGAGATGGCTCAGAGGTTAGGAGCACTGGCTGTTCTTCCAGAGGTCCTGAGCTCAATTCCAGCAACCACATGGTGGCTCACAACCATCTGTAGTGAGATCTGGTGACTTCTTCTGGCCTACAGCTACACACGCAGGTAGAACACTGTATACTGTAATAAATACATCTTTAAAAAATAAAAAAAAACAATCAGACTGCAACCCACAGAACCAGGGATGCTACATAACGGGGGGACCCTAGGATGACTGTGGCTTATAAATATGTTTTGGTTTTACTCAATTACTGGGTAAACCTCAATGAAACATTTCACTATCAGGATAAGAATTTGTACTGTATCAAACTGATAATAGAAAAATAAATTAATTAATTTAAAAAAAAGATGGATTACACCTTGGAATTGTGAGACCAAAATGAGCCATCTTAGAAATAAGACCAAAAACTAAGGCCCAAGATTTCTCCTTGTAGGTACAGGCCATGAGTTACAGGAAGAGGCCATGAGTTACTGAAACCAGTCAGCCCAGATTCCAGAAACCAGGAAGGGTAAAACTACAGAGTCACAAGGTAGTCACGAGGTAATGACTATGGAATGTCCTCTCCCTGGTTCCCTAGGTAACTGTTTGACCAAAGAATGTTCCAACCCTGGTTTCAGGGTAACTGACCATAAAAAATGTTCCCACCTGAGGGCAGCCAATGAGAAATGGTAGTGGGCAACTACCCCCTTAGAAATAAGATTTAGCCATGATTTCTAGAAAGTTCCTAGAAGCGAGCCAATCAGAATTGTACCTGGACTAGCACCCCTAAATGATGTAACCTTATGGTTTTTGCCTTTAAAAGCTGAGCTTGCAGAGAGGCAGGCACTTCCTCCAGCCTCCACTGCATTGGAACTATTGGACGAAGTCTGTGCCTAGGCTTGTATTGCTTTTGGATATCCAGAATTAAACCTTGCTTTTGCATTCTGGCATGCTCGTCTTTGGTGGTCTCTCTAGGCGTCGAGATCTGGGCACAAAAGAATTATCTTGGGCAGTTTGTAGTCCAAAGCTGATTTTTGAGTGGTGTTTATCCACTCAATAGCATCATTAGGAACCAAGTAAAATTTTTTTCTGGGGTCTTGGCAGGGACCACAGGGAGGCCAGGACCTCTGCCTTCTCTCAGCCTCCTGGAGACCAAGGCCTGGTGGACCTGACACCTTTGAAGAACCTAAGCCTTCTGGTCAATCCACTCAAGTCCACACAACCTCTCTCGTTTGTTCAAGCCTCCACGCATACCCCCGCTTAGTCCTCTGGTACAACCTCCTACACAGAGACCATTCTAAAACACGACACCATCTCCGGGACACACCCATCTGCTTGCTGGGACTACTGTCACTCTGCCCAAGTGCAGATCACTGCAGGCACGTCAGAGTCCTTGTTGTCAGCAACCGAGGACCAGGAGCGTTGCCACCACTAGATGTCCCCCTAAAACCGTCTCGATCCTCAAGGAAACAATACAGATCGCTCGCTCCTCGCTTGCTCGCTCTCCCTGATGGCCGGCCTTAGTCACTCGGGGACATAGCAAACGTGGCCTGGAGTCAGGCCGACTCCCTCAGGATACGAAAATGAAAGTATGACAGGAAGCTATGAAAACAGGCGAATCGCTCTCTAAAACAGAGAGTGTTTCACGTGAAAGAGTGTGACTGACTGATCGATCCCTTACTCCTTGGAGTGGCTGGCTGGCACAACTAGGGGATGGTGGCAACCAAACTCGATGTGAGGGAGGGAGGGAGGGAGGGAGGGAGGGAGGGAGGGAGGGAGATGGGTGGCCAGCGAGGGCAGTTCCATGTGCCTGCCATTTAGATGGATGTCCTTTTAAAGACATTTCACTGCCTGCTTGGGGTTTGGTTTTTCTTGTGGTGTTCCTTGCCGCCACTGCCGCCCACCCCCACCCCCAGTTCTCAGACTAAATACTGAGTTAGAGCAAAAATTAAAACAGCACTTGTATTTTCTTTCCAGAGATAATACATTGTCACAGTGTTTTGTTTTAAGTCTTTTCGCTTGATTCAGAACAGATATTCTGAATGATATATATATTCCGAATATATATATATATATATATATATATCATTCATTCATTCATTCATTCACTCACTCATTCATCTGTTCGTTTGTCTATCTGTTTTCACACCAGGATGGCTCCTACTTGCTATGTTGCTTAAGATGGTCTTCTGAGCCTTCTATTTCTTCAAATGCAGGATCTTTCACATAACCCAGGCTGCCCTTCAACTGGCTTCTGCTGTCTCTTGTTCTGTATTTGTTTTTTGAAAGTTGATTTTATTTATTTGTTTGATCTGTCTGAACTGTCTGTCTGTCTATCCAACTACCTACCTACCTACCTGCCTGCCTGCCTGCCTGCCTACCTAGCTAGCTATTATTTTAAACGCAGGATCTTTCACATAACCCAGGCTGCCCTTGAACTGACTTCGTAGAAGAGTTCAGTTTTGATCTCTCAGAATTGCTCCAAGATAGCCAGGGTTATATTAAAAGATAGATAGATAGCTAGATAGATAGATAGATAGATAGATAGATAGGTAAGTAGGTAGTGCTGGGATTACAGACCTGCCTGGGCCAGCATGCCTGAGTTTCTGCAGTCCAGAGGATGGAGCCCAGGGCTTTGGGCACCTAGGCTGGGGCTCTCTCCTTCCCCCATGAGCCAGGCCCCCAGCACTGCCTTCCTTTGTGTGTTTGACTCCTCCAAGTTTTAAATATTTTTGATTCATTTAATGACTGAGACAGAGGCCTCTCTACATAGCCTGGAAGTCACTACCTAGATGAGACCTGCCTCTGTCTCCTGAACCATGGGATTAAAAGACTTGCACCACCACACCAGGCTTCCTTTTATTTCTGGAACTCTGAGAACATTCCCCACCCCCCACCCCCCACCCGGGTCTGTTTGTTTATTTATTTAATTCTGTTACTTTATTGTATATTTAGTTTAACTTCAAATTTTATGTGTCTCTGGATGTGCCTGTGTGTCTGTGGGGGTGGGGGTTGAGTGAGGTCACAGTTCAAAACTTTTCAATAACAATTTGCATGTGGAATGTGGATCTGATCTGGGGATCTGATCTGATTGATGAAAGAAGGGATAAGCCCTGGGCTCCAGGCACCTCCATGCCCATGCCATTCAGGCCTCATTTTTTTCCCCTCCTTTTTAAGTAATTGATGTATTCTTATTTTATGTGCATTGGTGTTTTGCCTGTGCGGATGTCTGTGTGAGGGTCCCCCGGAACTGGAGTTACAGACAGTTTGAGCTGCCATGTGGGTACTGGGGATTGAACCCAGGTCCTCTGGAAGAGCAGTCAGTGCTCTTAACCGCTAGGACATCTCTCCAGCTGCAACAACTCAAGCCTCTTCTATATTTTATTTGAGGCCGTGTTTCTCAATGTGTAGAACTTACTTACTGTCTGGAAATTCTTTCTGTGTGCAAGGCCAAATTTGAACTCAGAGATCCAGCTCAGCTGTCTCTGCTTCCCTAGTGCTGGGATTAAAGGCGTGCCCCTACCTCTGTTTCCTGAATGACAGGATTAAAGGCATGCACCACCACACTGGGCTTCCTTCTTCTATTTCTGTAACTCCAGGAACATTTTTTTTCTCTGTGTCTGTTTTTAATTTCTTATTTATTCTGTTACTTTATTGTACATTCAGTTTAATTTCAAAATTTATGTGTCTCCGTGTGTCCGTGTGTATGTGTGTGTGTGTGTGTGTGTGTGTGTGTGTGTGTGTGTGTGTGTATATGTTGGGTGGGGGTTCACAGTTCAAAACTTTTCAGTAGCTGTGGTTAGCCAACAGCATGGCTATTGACCTCACCAAAATGGAAGCAGTCATGAGGATGGAAGCCATCTTGGCTGGTGACCTCACCAAAATGGAACCCACCATGTGACATACTTTGTTCTCTCTGCATTTCCTAGTCTCTGGAGGGCCAAAATTTAAGACCAATTTGCATGTGCAGAATTGTGAAGAGCTCTCCTGACAGAGAAAGTACATTCCATATGAAAAGAAAAGTACCATAAAAGTTTAGTTTTCTGTCGGAGTGGTGGTGGTGGCGGCGGCGGCGGCGGCGGCGGCGTGGTGCGGGGGACACCGGAGACACAGAAAAGAAATGTGGATTTACAGACACATTAAAAAAAAAAAGAGGTCACAGAGCACAGACACCATAAGGCAGAGCAACAACTGATTCCCACATTTGTTTTCTGCTATTATTTGATCTGGGTCCCATCTACCAAAGAATAAATGGACATAGACAGAAACCCCAAATCTTAGCCACAGGTGATCACTCAGACCTATGTTCTCAGCAATCTGGAGGCTAAGGCTGAGAGTTGGAGGCCCACCTGGGCTACAGAGTGAGTTCTAGGACAGGCAGGGCTATACCAAGAAACCCTGGGGGGAAAAAATTGAAGAAAGAGAGACAAACTTTCAGTTAGTACCTAGACTTCTCTTCTCATCCTACCCCCACCCTACAACAACCACCAGAAATGGCTTTGTTCTGTCTGTGTGTTGTGGCAACACCACAGTTTTGACACGGCTGAGGATAGAAGCCAGTGCTCGGAAAACCCTAAACCAACTCTGTTCCTAACCCAACGCCACTAGCTGGTGCATAACATCCCTAGCCCTGTTTTGTTTTCCGTTCCTTTTATTTACTTTTTTTTTAATGCCATGTTGTGTTCATTATAATTTTTATTATTTTCACTGGTGTATGTGTGTAGATTCACTCACATGAGTACAGATGCCTAGAGAGGCCAGAGGCATTGGAGTGGGCAGGCATAATCAAGAGAGAAAAAGAAAGAAAGAAAGAAAGAAAGAAAGAAAGAAAGAAAGAAAGAAAGAAAGAGGAAATTGAGAGAAAGGAAGGAGGGAGGGAGGGAGGGAGGGAGGGAGGGAGAAAAAAGGTAGAATTTTAAAAGACAATTACCCCCTTCCTGTAATCCCAGCACTCAGCAGCTAGCTGGAAAGAGGGCAATCAGGCCGCAATCCCACCACCCCTGTGGGTTGGAATTTTTCATGTTTTTTCCAGCAGCTTCGGGCTAATGAAAAGCTCCTGCAAACTGTGGTTAAATAGGATTCTCTCTACTACTCATTAGATGTGCCCTCAGGGTCCTGTCTCTGTCTTTCATGATCACTGAACTCTCTTAGAACTAGAGGAGAAAACATATCTTTAAGTGGAAATGGCAGGTCACTGCCCTCTGATTCGTTTGATTCTTTAAAAAAAAAAGATTGACGTCCTGGTGGTGTTGTTGCACACCTTGAATCTGAGCACTTGGGAGGCAGAGGCAGGTGAATCTACAGAGTGAGTTGCAGGACAGCGAAGACTGCACAGAGAAACCCTGTCTCAAAAAATAATAGAAACATGTATGTTATTTATTTTATGTCTATGAGCACTCTATCTGAATGTACAACCTGTCATCAGAAGAGGGCGCCAGATCCTAACATGTGATTTCTGGAAATTCCGGAAATTCCATCACTCCAGGCCTGACTAGGTGGTGTCTTTTGTTTAAAAAGAAAAGGAGCCAGGTGGTGTTGGCACAGGCCTTTAATCCCAGCACTCACTTGGGAGGCAGTGGCAGGCAGATCTGTACATATTACAGAAAGAAAGAAAGAAAGAAAGAAAGAAAGAAAGAAAGAAAGAAAGAAAGAAAGAAAGAAAGAAAGAAAAGAAAAAGACTGACTGCCTGGAAAAACTAACCAACCAAAAGAACAAACAAACAAAAAACTAACAAAAGCAAGCAAGCATCATTGCCATCAGCATCTGGGCTTCTTATCATACTACCCCAGCTCCCAACACCACCAGAACTTGCTCTGTTCTGTATACTGTGATGAATCCCAGTGTACACACACACACACACACACACACACACACACACACACACACACGGCTGAGATCAGAACCCTAGACTAGTTCAGGTTCCCAAACCAACATCTGTAGCTTCATCTCATCCTCCCCAGGCCAGATTCCCTTGGCTTTTACTCATTTTTGTCTTTATTAATGCCAGGTTAGTTAATTATTTTAATTTAAATTGTGTAGGGAGGCCAGACACTTTGGATTGGAGTGGAAAGGAAGGAAGGAAGGAAGGGAGGGAGGGAGGGAGGGAGGAAGGAAGGAAGGAAGGAAGGAAGGAAGGAAGGAAGGAAGGAAAGCAAAAATTAACTGGGCAGTGGTGCTGTTGGATTTTAATCCTAGCACTTGGGTGGCAGAGGCAGGCTGATCTCTGATTTGGAGGAAAGCCTTATCTCTGTGATTTGAAGGCCAGCCTGGTCTACAGAGGTAGCTCCAGGACTGTCAGGATGTCACAAACAGACCCTGTCTTGAAAAACTAACCAACCACCCAAACAAACAAACAAACAAAACTAACAAAAGCAAGCAAGCAAGCAAGCAAGCAAGCAAGCAAGCAGGGCTGGGGGATGTTATGAGGCTTCCAGACTGGCTTCTATCCTCGTGTCCAATGTGGGGGTCATTTTCAAACGCATAAGCACTGCCTTCCTTCTTCCTTCGTTTGTTTGATTCCTCCAAGTTTTCCATATTTTCTATTCAACGAATTAGTTGGGACAGGGGCCTTTCTACATACATAGCCTGGGAAATCAGTACATAGATCAGACCTGCCTCCACTTCACAGAGGTCAAACTGCCTCTGTCTCCTGAATGATGGGATTCCAGTCATGCCCCCACCACACCAAGCTTCCTTTTATTTCTGTAACTCTAGGAACATTTTTCTCTCTGTCTGTTTTTAATTTCTTCTTCTCTTACTTTATTGTACATTGTGCATTCCTATGTGTGTGTGCGGGTCGTTTCCCCCCCCCCCC
>CABHPP010001103.1:0-11145 GCA_902168425.1 Peromyscus attwateri | reverse complement strand
TGCCGGGGTTTAAGGGCGCCCCCCCCCCGGCCTCACCCTTCTCCCGTTTTTTTTTTTTTTTTTTTTTTTTTTAGTTCTAAACTTTTCAGAAATTGCCCTCAGCCTACAGCATGGTTGTTTGTTGACCTCACCAACATACAAGCTTTCACGATAATGGCAGCCATCTTAGCCGGGGACCTCACCAAGATGGAAGCCACCATGTGACAAACTTTGCAAGGTCCTTTTTGTTCTCTGTGTTTTCCTGGCCTCTAGAGGGCCAGAACTTCAAAGAAAAAAAAAAAAAAGGAAGACAGAAGGTCACAAAGCCCCTCTGCCTCCTGACAGCTGGGATTAAAGGCAGACACCTCCACCCCACCAGCAGGCTGCAGGCTGTATGTTTGGTTTTCGAGGCAGGGTTTCTCTGTGTAGCCTTAGAGCCTGTCCTGGAACTCACTCTGTAGACCAGGCTGGCCTGGAACGGACAGAGATTCACCTGCCTCTACCTCCTGAAGCCTTGATTAAAGGCTGCACCACCACCACCTGACCCAGGGCTCTTTTATATTTTACATTATTTTTTAATTTTATTTCAGACTGTATTACTCAATATGTTTACATACTGTCCTGGATGTCTATTGATACATATTCCTCTCTAATTTTTGCTTCTGCTCATTCAGGGGAAAAGGTTAAAGATGTAAAGAATCATTGTCTTCATGCTTTTGCTTACATGGAAGTGCCAAAATGCATAAAGACTGATAATGGTCCCGCCTACAGCAGTATGGGATTTTCAAAAATCTGCCAAGATTTTTCTATCATTAATAAGACTGGTATTCCTTATAATCCTCAAAAACAGGCTATAGTAGAATGCTGCCATTGTACCTTAAAAACATATATTGCGGGGTTGGGGATTTAGCTCAGTGGTAGAGCACTTGCCTAGCAAGCACAAGGCCCTGGGTTCAGTCCTCAGCTCCAGAAAAAAAAAAAACCAAACAAACAAACCATATTTTGCTAAAGTAAAAAGGGGGAGCTAGGGGCTCATCTCTCCTCTCTACATTCTATTCTTTCCCTTGTTTTATTTATTTAAAATTTTTTATCAGTGGATTCTGCTGGAGTATCTGCTGCAGATAAGCACTGGAGGGCTCCTGTTGCAAATCATCCTGTGGTGCGATGGAAGGATCTTTCTACTGGCACTTGGAGGGGACCTGATCCGATGTTGGTGTGGGCCCGGGGATCTGTTTGTGTCTTTCCGCAGGACAATGACATTCCTCTTTGGGTCCTTGAGCACCGTGTGTGCCCTGTGGCTGCTGCTGAATCCCAACATGGCAGAGACCTATTGGCCCTTCATGAAGAACTCTCCCCTTCTGATGCCAATGGGGATTGAGAGCCCAATACGGCTAGCCTTGGCAAGCATTAATGTAAGCCTAGGAACTGTAGCCATGTGGTCAGGTTCTTCAGAAGGTAATGTATGGCAACTGCTTTTTCAAGTATGTTTGAGAACATGTCACCCAGACACCTTGGAGATTAAGGATAACCCTGAAGGTCACTGACCTTCATTTGTTAACAGTAGCATGCCAGCTAAGCCTTTTCACATTTTGCAACCCTCTTCAAGCTGGTGTAGTACCTACTTTTTAGGAGTGGTTCTGTGCAACATTTATTGGCCTCCTGAAATTCATCTAGCCTCCTTTGAAGATACCTTTAAAATTTGTGAGCCTGAATGTACCCATTATTGAAACCATTAGTTCTGCTCCTTGTGTGCTGTCTGTTTTTTCTTTATGGTTCTTAGTTGTTTTTTTTTTTTTTTGCAGAACTGCCAGCTTAAGTTGTGCTGGGATCAAGAAATATGGGCCTTGGTGGTCCGTGTTCCTGGAGTTGTGTCCATGGCAGTGGATGCTCACATGCTCCAGAAGAGAATTTGACATCGCTGCTGCCTTGTTGCTGTTATAGCCGTGGCGGCCACTGGTGCTACTGTTTCTGGGATTGCCATTTCATAATTGGTTACTACAGCTAGCACAATGGAGACCCTGGCAGCAAAAGTAGCTACCACAGTTAATTACTCTTTCATTCAATTGGGCATGATAAATTTAATTCAACAGTTATATACATTTTGATTGGCTTTGAAAGTTATAAAATTTATAAATTCAAGTTCCACTTGCTATTGGGATACCACCTTTGAGGACTCCAATTTGCACTAAGGCTCAAAGGAAGGGAATGGCTCAATTGCCTTTAGCCTACTGGCTATGGTGGGTTAGGACTTCTGTTGGTCTTTTCTGTGTCAAATGCACAGATTGCAAGCCCAGTGCCACTTTGAGATCTTTGGCAGCAGTTAACTCTACAGCTCGTGGTTGAGCCTGTATGATAATGAGCATTCAGAGATGGGTAATGCCTGGGGGGGTGCTCACCAACCTGAGACAGAGCACCTGTGTGGCCTGGGCAGGTGTCTCCATGATGGGTAAGGTGACCTGCTGACGTCCCACACAACCTAAGTCAGAAACTCATTTTTTAGTAAAAAGGGGGGACCTGTAGGGCCCTGGCCCCCCATTTTGGGTAGCTGCTGCCTTGCTTGCTGACCTTGACCTTGATATCCTCTCTATGCTAATTTCCTGCCAGTTTCCACCTTCCTGAATGCTTAAGGGAAGTTCCTTGTTTGTATATCCTGCATATTGGGCATTAACAGCTTAGATGCAAGATTGTACACATCAGTAGCGAACTTCTTCCCTCTGGGGTTCTCCCATTGTGCTGTAAGCCTGTATTTAAGGTTTCCTCCCTCTTTCAATAAATGGCATTCAGCATTCAGCATTCTGTTGAGGTGAACGACCTGCTGTCTTTTGTCTCTGTTTTTCTATCCACAGCCCCTCACTTGGACATGGTGAACCGGTGGTGGTAGCGTGGGCGTTATCACTACAATCAGGGAAATGCAAATCAAAACAACTCTGAGATACCATCTTAAACCTATCACAATGGCTAAGATCAAAAACACTGCAGACAATTTATGTTGGAGAGGATGTGGAGCAATACTCCTCCACTGTTGGTGGGAATGCAAACTTGTACAGCCAATCAGGAAATCAGTATGGCAGTTTCTAGAAAATTGGGAATAAGTCTTCTTCAAGACCCAGCTATACCACTCTTGGGTATATACTCAAGGAATGCTCAATCTTACCACAAGGACACATGCTCAACTATGTTCATTCAGCATTATTTGTAACAGCAAGAACCTGGAAACAACCTAGATGCCCCTTAACTGAAGAATGGATAAAGAAAATGTGGCACATGTACACAATGGAGTGTGCAGTAAAAAACAATGATATCATGAAATTTGCAGGCAAATGGATGGGACTAGAAAATATCATCCTGAGTGAGGTAACCCAGACTCAGAAGGAGAAATATGGTATGTACTCGGGTTAGGGTTAGGGTTAGGGTTAGTGTTAGGGTTAGGGTTAGGGTTAGAGGGTTGGGGTTAGGGTTAGAGGGTTGGGGTTGGGGTTAGGGTTGGGGTTGGGGTTGGGGTTGGGGTTAGGGTTGGGGTTAGGGTTAGGGTTAGAGGGTTAGGGTTAGGGTTAGGGTTAGAGGGTTAGGGTTAGGGTTAGGGTTAGGGTTAGTGTTAGGGTTAGGGGTTAGGGGTTAGGGGTTGGTGGTTAGGGTTAGGGTTAGGGTTAGGGTTAGAGTAAGGGCTAGGGTTAGGGTTTAGGGTAAGGGTTCTCCTGAGTACTAAGTTGGTGGCTCTGACCCTCTGCTTGTTTTTCGTATCTCTGTAGAAGTCCTCGTGCCCTCACCAGTTTGTCTTGGGCTTTATCAGGTGTCCTGTGCCATCAGCAGTTGCCCCTGTCCCTCAGCCAGTGTCCTGTGTCCTCAACGTGTGTCCCTGCCCTTCTGCAGGTGTCCTATGCAGTGAACAGGTGTCTTATGTGATAAGAACATGTCCTCAAGCCACTGATAGGTGTTCCCACTCCCTCAGCAAGTAGTCATGCCTCTCTGCAAGTGGCCTGTGCCCTCCACAGTTGTCTCAGACCCTCTGTATATCTTATATCCACTGAAGGTGTCCCCATGAACTCATAAGCTAGCTCTGGTCCTCAGCTGGTGGTTCTGGTCCTCAACAGGTAGCCCTTCCTCTTAAACTGTGTCCTTTGCCCTCAGCATATGCCTTTGCCTGTCTTCTGATGTCTTCTGTCTTTATATAGGTGTCCCCATGAGTTCAGAGGGTGTTCTGGGTCCTGAATAAATGTCCCTGCTCCTTAATGTCTCCTGCAACTTTAGCAGGTGGTCATGCCCCTTAGCAGGTGTCCTGTGCCATCAAGCAGTATCTCTGCCCTTTACCATGTGGCTCTGGTCTTCTGCAGGTGGCCCTGACATGTAATAGACATCCTCTGCCCTCAACAAGTGGCTCTCTTCTTCTACATGTGACCAGGCCCCATACATATATCCTGTGTCCTTTCCATGTGGCTCTGCCTGTCAGCAGGTGTCCTGTGTCCTCAGGATGTGACCCTGCCCCTCATCAGGTGACCATGTCCTTCTGTAGGTGGACTCTGCAGTCAGCAGGTGTCTTGTGTGGTCAGAGGATGTCCCTAAGCAGTTGGCAGGTGTTACCTGGCACAGCCATATCTGAATGGAATGGCAGAAGTCATAAAGCCAGCACAGCTGCTTGACAAAGATCCAGCAAATCTGAGCTGCATGAGGACTGCCATGCCACCTTTCATTTTTATCTCCACTTGTTGCATACTTGGGAGACTTTTAATATTTGTATAATTTGAGGATATTGGATTGATGGAAATTTTCTTATGAATCATTTATGCCGTCTCCCAGGAATGCTCCTTCTAAGCTTTCCCAGGACAGTCCTGAACATACTATCCTCTCCCTCTTCTATGGAGGCATCTTTTTCTACTTGAAGGTCTTCCTTATTCCTTGGAAGTTGTGACACATAAAGAAGCCAGAGGTCTCTTCCTGAGGCTATGAGACATTCTTGAATCATTTGTCCCTGTACTTACTCAGGAACAAGATAATCAAAACAAAGTAAACTTAAAAAGGTCAATAAGATTGGGTGGGCTAGAGGAGTTAGCCACAGATCAGATTGCAAGCCTCTTTCCACTGTGCACTCAGACAATTACATGGCACATACAGCAACAAAGTTAGATTAGCTGAAGTTACCTTTGCCTTACACAGAGACAAACTGATGAGCAATGTATAGAGTGGAAAGATTATAAAAGAATGAGATGTTAGGACCTCCCTCTCTGAGAAAAGTTGGCACATGCAGAGCCACTGTGGTGTCATATGACCAAAGAACAACAGAATGCCAGGATTAGATATACAGACAAATTCTATATATGTATGGAATATAGACATTGTATTGTGCCATAATTTGAATAATAACTGCAGCAGTTTTAGCTTGAGGATTTTTCCTGGGTACTCTGACCATCAAGAGTTAGTAATAAACTGCTTGGGACATGGCAAAATGCCCAGGCTGGCTTGAAGATTTTGTTTTGGTCTAGTGTCCTTGAAGCTACCAAAGCTACCAGCCTGAGAACAGCCTGTCATATGCCTCCAGATTCTTAAAAATTGGGTTATAGGTTAATGGTTAAAATGGTAGTTCTGTTTATTAATGATGTCAAAACTTGAGGGAAAAATGATAACTCTGTTCTGTCATAGTTTATTAATGATGACTAAAAGATGAGCAAAAGAAAGTGAAACACATGTCCAAAAACAAAAATGATATGATCTATGTTTTGGAACATCATGAATGTATCCCTGCTTACTAAATAATGTATAAATAAAGAAGCATTCTGGCTGCTAATCAGTCAGGCTGCAAGGTTCTCCTGACCACCATGGCCTGGCTCAGTTCCTTCCCTCACAAACTCCTTACATCCTCTGCTGAGACCTGTCCACTGCTGAGTATGGCTCCTGACATCTACTTAATAATATTTTTAAACTGATGTAAATTACAGTTTATGATTATAAAACAAATAGGCAGTAGAGGAAGGAGTCCTTGTTAACTAAATAAATATGTACCCCCCCAACTAATCCTTGGTATATAAGTCATGCAATAAGTTTTCACTCATGAGTGCTTACATTTTATTTGAAGACACAATATTACTTATCCTATGAAATACTGAACTTATTAGCAAGAGCATACCCGATACTTTAACTTATTCTAATTAAATAACTACAGAGACAAGCCCGAGCTCCTCACAGGTTGAACTCACACACACTCTGGGAGCCAGCACCATTTCACTTGCTGATCCTGGGCATTCAAAACAGCACTTCTGCAGTACTTACTACCCAATGTTGCAAACCATTAACATTCCACTTAAAACATATCAACAATTTACAAGACACATTTGACTTAGCAGCAAAAGGCAGAATGCCAATACAATTATTTTTTAAGTTCAATTATGACTTATCAATCATAGTATTCAGTTATAGCCAGCCCTTCCTGATACTATAATTTATAACTCACACAATAGCATGCATCTTAACATAGACATAGCTCAGTCACTGTAAATTTCACATAAACCCCAGGTCTTGTCTATAGTTATGTTATGAACTAATTTGTTGTGGAATATTAGTTTAAGATGTGTTACATGTGTTTATGCTGTAGAATATTTGTTTAACGATGTAAAGAAGTGTTACAGTCTTTTATGTTGTGTTTGTTTAACTCTATAAAGCTGTGTTACTTTGCCTGTCTAAAACACCTGATTGATCTAATAAAGAGCTGAACAACCAAGAGCTAGGCAGGAGAGAGGAATAGGTGGGGCTGGTGGGCAGAGAGAATAAAGAGGAGGAGGTATCTAAAAAGAGGAGAGGAGTGAGAAAAGGAAGAGAGAAGGACACCAGGGTCCATCTACCAAGCCACCCAGCCAGCTACAGAGTAAGAAGGAAAGAAAGATATATAGAATAAGGAAAAGTAAAAAGCCCAGAGGCAAAATGTAGTTAAAGAGAAATGGGATAATTTAAGTTAGAAAAGCTGGCTAGTAACAAGCCAAGCTAAGGCTAGGCATTCATAATTAAGACTAAGTCTATGTGTATTTATTTGGGAGCTGGGTGTCAGGTCCCCAAAGAGTAAAAGATAAACAATCAACTACAAATTTATGCACACACACAAATCCCAGAAACATAGCTAATATTTCAAACATAAAACAAAAGCAAATGTCATTGAATACCCATAAAATAACAGGCTTTGTGTGTGAGAGAGGAAACATAGTGGATATTGTGTTGAAGATGTTTAAGTTACTTTACATTTTTAAAGTAAAATGATATGTGAAATAAATTTCATTATTCCATTCACTTCCAAAAAACCCCTAAAACTTTCTTGTGCATATTGTTTTGTAGAGTCTAACTTCATTATTAACCCACAGTTTTAAAGCTCTGGTATTCCAATTTTATGCCTTCAGGCTTAGCAACTGAAGCATACACACAGACCTTTGGGAAATCCATTAAGTCAGGATAATACTAGAATAATTTACCTCCATTTAGAAAGCAATGCTAAATTTTATTCATTACTTTAAATTTATTTACTTTTATGTGCATTGGTGTTTTCCCTGCATGTATGTCTGTATGAGGGTGTCAGGTTCCCTAGAACTGGAGCTACAGACAGGTGAGAGCTGAGAATTGAACCTGAATCCTCTGGAAGAGCAGTCAGTGCTCTTAACTGATGAACCATCTCTCCAGCCCCACTATTCAGTCCTTTAACTACAATTCTAAATTGTGGTGATATTGTGTTCCCCAAAATATTGTGTACCCTAATAAACTTATCTGGGGTCAGAGAACAGAACAGCCACTAGACATAGAGGCCAGAGAATGGTGGCACACACACCTTTAATCCTAGCGTTCTGGAGGCAAAGATCCATCCAGATCTCTGTGAGTTCAAAGCCACACTGGAAACAGCCAGGCATGGTGACACACGCCTTTAATCCCAGAAAGTGATGGCAGGAAGCAGAAAGGTATATAAGGTATAAGGATCATGAACTAGAAGCTTTTGGCTGGTTAAGCTTTTAGGCTTTTGAGCAGCAGTCAGCTGAGATTCATTCCATCTGAGGACTCAGAGGCTTCCAGTCTGAGAAAACAGGATCAACTGAGGAATTGGCAAGGTGAGGTGGCTGTGGCTTGTTCTGCTTCTCTGATCTTTCAGCATTCACCCCCATACCTGGCTTCAGGTTTGTTTTTATTAATAAGACCTTTTAAGATTCATGTTACACTAAATGGTGGCTTTAGAACTGGAGACAAAATTTATTTTCTCCTTCCTTGATGATCGGAGCTTTAATGATGGTGTTTCCTTTTTAAGCATCAGTTTACTTAATTTTTGAATTTTAATAGGTTTAAAGAACTAATGCCTATAAGATTAAATTAATAAAAGTAGCTTTCCACTAAGTAACAAGTACCTGTCAACTTGATCAAAACAAATAAGTCTTGTCATGGATCTAATGGCTCATACTGTTTTATAAAATTTTCATCAGAAATAACACCCTATCCTTCACTTCACTGTTTCCGATATTCTTTAGCTTTATACAATAGAAAAGGTTATTTTCTGCAAATGTATGCAATGTGGTACTGAGGTATTTGATAAAAGTGTTTCAGATGTGTAGTTAGAGTATAAATTGAAAATTAGGACCTAAAAGTATAGAAATGTAATTGACTAGAAATCCCAGTGTGTCACAGAACTTATGGAATGAATCTCCCTACCTCTCTATCTTTCTATCTCTCTCTCTCTCTATCATCTATCTCTCTATCATCTCTCTATATATATCTATCTATCTCTATCTTTCTATATATCTCTCTATCATCTCTCTATCATCTATCTATCATCTATCTATCATCTATCTATCATCTATCTATCTATCTATCTATCTATCTATCTATCTATCTATCTATCATCTATCTATCCATGTCTGTGTGTGTGCATGTATGCGTATGTATATATATGGTAATTAATTGAAATGATTTACAGGCTGCCATAAAACAGTGGCTAGCTGTGAATGGAAAGTCCAAGAATCTAGAGTTTCTCAGTCCCATGAGGCTGGGAGTCTCAGCTATTTTTTTTTATATGCTGGAATCTCAAAGAAGTCAGCTTCAATGCCAGTGAAGAAATGGGTGTGCTGACAAGGTGAGGGAAAGAAGATGAAGAACTAACACACCACTCTCATTCTTCCATTGTCCTTCCAGCAGATTAAAGTTGTGCTTTCCAGCCTCAAGGTCTGAATTAAAGGCATGTGTCATCCAGCCTCCAGATCTGGATCAAAGGCATGTTGTCTTCTTGCCTCAAGGTCCAAATCACAACTGTGCCTTCCATTTCTGATTCCATTTCTGAATCATAGTTCATTCCAGATATAGTCAAATTGACAAGAACAGCCATGACAATCTACCCCTTGTCAACTTGGCATATAATCATATCTCCTTATGTCACGATTAATTTCCAAATGAGAAACAATGACTAGGTCATAATTATGCCTAAACATAACATAACTATTCCACATACAATTGCAAATGCATTATATATTTAGAATAGTGGCAATGTCCCTTGGGCGACATCTTTCTAGTATCTAAAACTTGTATCTGACAACCACTGATAGTCTCTTAATTTATGTAGCAGCATATGATAAAGAAATTGAAAGAACATACAAGTATCTGTACAAATACATTATTAACAAAATATAGCAGAAGCACTCATGTCAGTTATGATCCTCATTTCTGCAACTGGTCACATGGTGTTAAATGGTATTTAGAACTACCTTCCTCGATGACTCTTTCTGTAATTCTTCCACCCTCTGCAAGCACTTCAGCAGATCTTGGGACTTTCCCTGGAAAAGTGACCCATACCTTCATTCCTGATGTGCCTGTGCCCTTTGTCATCCTTTCTGGATTAGATTGTTGCAGTTTCCCATTAACTTTAATCACAGGGCTCAGTAGCACCAAGAGATGCCCTAAAGGATCTCCTGTACTCCAGACATAATCCTTCTTACCTCCATTGTGGAGAGACAATTCAATTTCCCCATGGTAATCTGGACATATCACCCTTCCTAATGGTGTTATTCCTTTCTTAGTCTGTTGGTCTAAGGGCATTTGAAGCCCAAAATGACCAGGGGGAAGTCTTGAGTTTCCAGTTCAATGGAATGTTTTCTGTGCTCCTGGCAGGAGCACTCCCCACTCTTGAACCAAAACTTCTAGGCCAGCAGAACTTAGAGTTGCAGAAACAGGAAGCAAAAACATTCCTAGTGGGCACTAGGGGTGATAGTGAGTGAACTATTACCCTTTCTACCCCTTGTTTTCTGGACCCATGAACCCTGGCTATAGGAGAAATTGTACCATGTATTGGAGGCTGATTCAGAACATATACTGCCTTCTGGAGAGCCATGCCCCAGCCCTCAAGATGCTGCTTCCTGATTAATGCTGTAACTGTGTCTTCAAAAGACCAAAGACCATTCCATCTTTCTATCAGGCCAGCTCCTTCAGAATGTATGGTAAGACCCGTGGATTCCATGATTGTGGGCCCACTGTCATGCTTCTCTGGTTGTAAAGTGAGTTCCCTGGTCAGAAGCAATAGTGTGTGGAATACCATGTCAGTGGATAAGGCATTCTGTAAGTCTATTGATGGTGGTTTTGGCAGAAGCATTACATGTAGGAAAGGCAAATCCATAACCAGAATAAGTATCTGCTCCAGTAGGGACAAAGAGTTGTCTTTTCTATGGAGGATGTGGTCATATGTAGTCAACCTGCCCCTAGGTTGCTGGCTGGTCACCCTGGGGAATGGTGCCATATCTGGGATTCAGTTTGGTCCCTGCTGTTGGCTGATCTGGCACTTAGCAGAAGCAGTAGCCAGGTTAGCTATGTTGAATGGAAGTTCTTGCTGAGCTCATGCATAGACCCCATTTCTGCCACCATGGCCACTTTGTTCATGGGCTCATTGAGCAATGGCATGAATGGCTGGGAAAAGAGGCTGACTGACCACAGAAAGAGTCATTCTATCTATCTGATTACTGAACTCCTCCTCAGCTGAAGTCACCTTTTGGTGAGCATTTATGTGGGATATAAGTATCTTCACACCCTTAGCCCATTTGGAGAGATCTATCTACATACTTCTTCCCCAGATGTCTTTCTCACCAATTTTTTCAATCATGCTCTTTCCAAGTCCCTGACCATTCAGTCAATCCATTGGCTACAGCTTGTGAATCAGTGAATAGTTGAACA